>BQKN01001073.1:222405-266173 GCA_022839385.1 Asparagus kiusianus | reverse complement strand
AAGCACGAACGCGAGGTTCGTCTGAAGCACGAACGCGAGGTTCGTCTTAGAACGAACGCGAGGTTCGTTAAAATTGAGCTTGACGCTCACCTGAGTTGAACGCGAGGTTCACCTTAGAACGAACGCGAGGTTCGTTAAAATTGAGCTTGACGCTCACCTGAGTTGAACGCGAGGTTCACCTTAGAACGAACACGAGGTTCGTTGAGCGCGAAGCTCGGTTAAAATTGAACGAACGCGAAGTTCGTTTGAGGTAACCACCTCCTTAATTTTCGCCACGAACCCTTAGGGTTTCAAACTGAAACCGCCGCCGACAAACACAAAAACTTTGATTTTTATTTTCAAAACCGATCCAGAATCGGAAAAAAATGAAGGAAAAATCAAAGAAAAATCCAAAAAATTCCCAAAAGTTACTGTTCACCGGTTTCCAGTTACTGTTCATCCGAAAATTTTCAAAACACTGTTCATCCGAAAATTTTCAAAACACTGTTCATCCGAACAAAATACTGTTCATCCGAGAACGGATCTCAATCAAAAACAAAGATTTTTAAGATCAAAAAACCCAATTTTAATCTTAATCTCTAAGAACAAATCAAAGATGGCTCTGATACCACTTGTTAGATCTAAAACTTGAGATCTTAAAACCATATAGCCATGATTAATTCAAAGAGATTAAACAATAATCAAAAGAGCGGAAGCTTATACCTGAATCCATAGTAGAGATCTTGATTTTGGGTTTTGATGATCTTCTAACCTTAGGGTTCTCTCTTAGCCGAATTTCTCTCTCTAGATGGGGGTGGAGAGAATTAGAGAATGTTGTAACCCTAGGTTAGGGACCATAACCCCTTATTTATAGATGTTGTACTTTTGTAATTTAGCCCCTCAATAAATCACAATTACAACCTGGTATCTGCACATATAACCCCATGACTTATTTAAATACCCATTAACCCAACTTAATTGATCACTTTAGTGGATTATCCTGAAACGATAGCAATACACAATGATTAATCATATGTGTCCACAATTAGATTTATTAGATTAAATCCAACATTTTATTCGAGCAGTCTGTGTATAACTGTTGCACATCTTGATGAAATGATGTTTATTTATCGTCAAATATTCCTATCTATCTTGATATTGCCCCTTTTCCATGAATGTTAACATCTTATAACCCGTGTATAGACCTAGCAATTTTCTTTCATTATATGTAATATTCTTCTTAGCAAGTAAATTTCTGCGACATTGAAGGTCCTAAATGTGTATTAGAAGTTGAGGGATTGTTTCCTCTTATTTTTTTCTTTTTCTTTTTTTTTTGGAAGAGGAAATGAAGGGAAATTGTTACTAAAGCAACAAACCAGCAAATTAAAAGGTTTATTTTGGTTGGTTCAATTTTTTTCCTTTTTTGGGGACAAATGCTTCCAACCCCTAGGGAAAAAAAAAATCTTTGTGCTTTGATTCTCTCTCTTTTCATTCTTTCATTTTCCTTTTTTCAGTTTCATGGTCATTATTTTTTGCATCTTGCTCCGCATTCTAGCTTCATAATCTTTTTTCAGCATTATTTTCCATATTTTGTCCCAAAAGCTAGCTCAAGCTTAGCTAAATCCTAACCTATCTTTGTTGCTTGACTTCCAAATAATAAGCATAAGGTTTTTGGTAAGAACAAATACTCTAAATGTTAAGGTTTTTGGTATATTTTATGTGGCTCTGCATCAT
The DNA here is from genome assembly GCA_022839385.1 of Asparagus kiusianus. Classification (NCBI taxonomy): domain Eukaryota; kingdom Viridiplantae; phylum Streptophyta; class Magnoliopsida; order Asparagales; family Asparagaceae; genus Asparagus; species Asparagus kiusianus. Next base: position 264,460 of record BQKN01001073.1, on the reverse strand, counting down.
TATGTATGCTTTTCCCTATATATGCCCAACGTGGAGCGCTGCTTAAAGTCAGGTTCCGGGATTGATTTTTTTCTTTCTGTTTAAGTTTCAAGGGTGAGAATTGTGATTCTATATCTTTTTCATGAAAAATCAAAAAAAATTTGCCATTTCCGAATTCTCCGGGGTTTATCATCTTTTTCTACTTTTCATTGTTAATTCCTAACTATATATGGTTCTTATCACATACTTTTATTCTGTATTGAATATCTTATACCTAGCTATATACTATCTTTCTTCTTTTCTATCTACCTTTAATTTCTTCTTTTTCGGAAATAGTATTTAGGGGCACTATGTCTGAGAAGATAACTACTGCCAAAAGGTTCCTTGACGACATTGAGAAAAGATTTACTAAGAATAAAAGGCTAAAACTAATACACTTCTAATAAATCTTATCTCAATGAGATATAAAGGGAAAGGGAACATTAGGGCGTACATCATGGAGATATCTCATATTGCTTCAAACCTGAAAACACTTGAGCTTGAACTCTCTAAGGACTTACTTGGGCATTTGGTTCTTATATCTCTTCCCACACAATTCAGTCTATTCAAAGTGAGCTACAATTTCCAAAAGGAGACTTGGTCTTTTAATGAGCTCATCTCACATTGTGTGCACGAAGAGGAAATGTTGAAGTAAGAGAAAACAGAAAGTGCTCATTTGGCTAGTATTTTCAAGGACAAAGGGAAGAAAAGAATGGAAAATAAAGAAGCTATAGAAGTTCAACTACAAAAGAAACAACAGAAGGTAAACAATGGAGATAGTTGTTTCTTCTGTGGGGTTGCAAAACATAAGAAGAAAAACTGTACCAACTATCATGCATGGCATGCAAAAAAGGTACACTTTTTAATTTTATTGTTCTGAGGTTAATTTATCTTCGGTACCTAGACACACGTGGTGGTTAAATTCTACTGTCATAACTAACATCAGTATGTCTAAGCAGGGTTTCCTGTGCTACCAAAAGCCAAGTGATAGTAAAAGATACACTATGTGGACGATGACAAGAAGGTTAAAGTTAAGACAATTGGGACATTTACATTATTGTTAAAGTTTGGTTATTATTTAGATTTGAAAGAGACTTATGTAGTATCGTTATTTAGATGAAATTTAATTTATATTCCTGTATTAGACAAATTTGGTTACTTTTATTCTTTTAGAAATGATAAATTTATTTTTTTTAGAATTTAAATTTGGTTGGTACCGATTTTTTATCTTACACTGATAACATTTATTTGCTTGATACATTTGTTTCATATCATAAAACTTTACAATTACGCACTCGAGGAGTAAAGAGAAAATTGACCAATAAGAAAACTATTTCGTTATGGCATAAGAGACTAGGTCACATCTCCAAAGGAGAATGAGAGACTTGTATCAGACGAGATTCTAGATTCTCTTGATTTTATAAACTTTAAAATTTGTACTAATTGCATAAAGGGGAAACAAACAAATATAAGGAGATTTGATACCAACAGGGCTACAGACGTCTTAGAACTGATACATACAGATATTTGTGGCTCATTCCCTATAGTTTCTTGGAATGATCAATAATATTTTATCACATTTATAGACGATTTTCGCATTGTGGCTACCTTTATCTTATACATGAAAAGTCCCGATCACTAGACATGTTCAAACCTTTCGAAGTTAAAGTTGAGAACCAACTCAAGAAAAGTATCAAAAGGGTCAGATCTGGCCTTGGTGGAGAGTATTACGACAGATATGATAGTTCAGGTGAACAACGTCTGGAACCATTTGCTAAAGTACTAGAGGAGTGTGGTATCACCCCACAGTACACCATGCTTGGTTCTCCTATCATGAATGGTGTTGCCGAAAGATGAAACAGAACGTTCAAGAACATGGCAAGGAGTATGATTAGTCATTCCAATTTACCAGAATCTCTCTGTGGAGAAGTATTAAATACTGCAGCTTACATACTCAAAGAGTACCCGCAAAAACGACTACCAAAATCCCTTATGAACTTCGGATAGGCAAAAAGCCTAGTCTGAAGTATTTACACATTTAGGGATGTCCATCTAAGGCTAGGCCTTATAGGCAATATGAAAAGAAATTGGACTCTAGGACGGTCACATGCTACTTTACTGGTTACTCTGAGAGATCTAGGGGTTATAAGTTTTATGATCATGTTTCCAAGTCAATATTTGAGACGAGAAATGCCTGGTTTTTTTAAGATGTTGAGTTTATAGGGGCAGATAAAGTTAAGGATTTTTTCTTTGAAGAGGAATATGTTAATATTCTCATAGCTGCTACTGACATTGATCATGCTTCTATTCCTAACATTGTTTAAGAAACAGATCCAAATCAAGACAATGTCATAGAACCTCTCGTTCCAGAAATTGTTGTAGAAGAACAAACTCTATCACCTCAAAAACCGGTTCCATTAAGAAGATCCACTAGAGAAAGGAGAAGTGAGATTCCAAATGATTACATTATATTACTCTAAGAACATGAGAATAACATTGGTATAATGGAAGATGATCCAATCAATTTCCGTCAAGCCATGAATTGTTCTAAATCTAAACAGTGGATTGATGCCATGAATGAGGAGATAAAGTCTATGAAGGATAATAACATCTAGGATCTTGTCACGTTGCCTGAAGGTGCGAAGCCCATTTGTTGTAAATGGATCTTTAAAACTAAGAGGACTCGAAAGACAATATAGAGAGGTACAAAGCTCGTTTTGTCTCTAAAGGCTTTACACGAAAAGAAGGCATTGACTATAAAAAGACGTTCTCTTCAGTTTCATCGAAAGACTCTTTCAGGACGATAGCGGTATTTGTGACATATTTTGACATTGAGGTACATTAGATGGATGTAAAGAGTGTTTTTCTCAATGGTGACATTAATGAAACAATTTATATGGTGCAGCCAAAAAACTTTGTTTCAAGAGAGGCCAAAAATATGGTTTGCAAATTAAAAAATTCCATCTATGGGCTTAAGCAAACTCCTCGTTAGTGGTATTACAAGTTTCATCAAGTTATCATCTCATATGATTTTGAAATGAATGTAGTCGATAATTATGTATACCACACGTTCAGTGGGAGTAAATATATTTTTCTAGTTTTATATATCGATGACATATTTCTTGCTAGTAACGATATAGGCTTATTGTATGAAACTAAGAGATTTCTATCAAAAAATTTTGAGATGAAAGATCTTGGAGACGCCTCTTTTATATTGGGCATACAAATACACTGGGATCACTCTCGGGGTATACTTGGGTTATCACAAAAGAGCTATATCAAGAAGGTTCTTAAAAGATTTAGCATGCAAAATTAAAGCCAGGTGACACCCCTGTGGCTAAAGGAGATAAATTCAGTCTCAATCAATACCCTAAGAATAATTTTGAGATTACAAAGATGCAGCAGATTCCTTATGCATCAACAGTGGGGAGTCTAATGAATGCTCAAGTATGTACGCATCCGGATATTGCGTACGTGGTTGGAATATTAGCTAGATACTTGAGTAATCCTGGAATGGATCGCTGGAAAGCAGCCAAGCGAGTCTTGAGGTATTTGCATAAAACAAAAGAATACAAGCTCACGTATCAGAGGTCAGACCAGTTAGAGATTATTAGGTATTCTAACTCCGATTTTGTTGGATGCCAAGATAGCATAAAATCTACTTCATGCTATATCTATCTACTTGCTGGAGAAGCTATCTCTTGGAAGAGTGCTAAGTAGACACTCATAGTTTCATCCACTATTGCTGCTGAGTTTGTAGCATGGTATGAGGTGTCTAATCATAGAATATGGCTGTGAAATTTTTGTCACTGGGCTGCAAATTGTGGATGGCGTTGAAAGGTTACTTAAATTATCTTATGAAAATAATTCAGTAGTGTTGTATTCCAGCAACAGGAGCTCGACGAAGTTGAAACATATAGACATCAAGGTCCTAGTTATTAAAGAAAGAGTTCAGAGTGGACTTGTGTCTATAAAGCACATTGAGACAAACTCCATATTGCAGATCCGCTGTTTAAGGGATTACCACCCAAGGTCTTTCATGAGTACGCTGCTCATATGGGTGTTTTATCTCTTCAGAATATGTCATTTTAGTGAGGGTTTGTATTTTAGATGCTTTTATTTATAGACACATTTGTTATGATTTTATGGATATTGTATGGTTATTTACTGCAGTATAAAGTATTCAGTTGATATTCACTCTGATTTTTGGTATGTTTTTATCATACTAAGGTTTTAAGGAGGACAAGGTGGAAATAGGCATGTTCAGATCATACTACATGAATTTTTCATGCTACACATTCATGCTTGATCTGTATTGTTGGTTGTATTGAAATACGTAACCATTGATGGGTCTAGTTACGACAAATGCAATGAAGATTGCCTTGAACATAATTCACATTTATATAGTAACATTTATGGCCCAAGTGGGAGATTGTTGGATTTATATCCAATGATCGGCCAATATATTAATTAAATATGTATTGTGTGCTATCAATTAAGGTTAGTCCATTAAAGTAATCTAATTTAGGATTTGGCATTTTAATGCATAATTAAAGTATGAGTATGTGTAGAGACCAAAATATAATTGTTAATTCTATAATGGACTGAATTAATAATTATAAATAACTGGATTCAGTTATAAATAGGATTGTGGTTCCCCAAATCTCTATGCATGATCTCTTTCTAATTTCTCATCTTTAGAAAGACTAGGATTTCTCTAAAGGAGGATATATATACGTAGAAGATTTGGAAGATCTACATCTTAAAACTTAAGAATCACATCCTACTCCATAGATTCAGGTATGGTCCCGCATCTTTTTAAATATCTCAATAGTTTAACATGAACAATCTTGGGATTGATTAGGGTTTCATCTCTTTAAGTAAATAAATTTTCTTTTTGATCTAACACTTCATACTCTACTCATTTCTAGTTCATAATGGTTTTGTAGCAAGTGTGTTATTCTTTTTAATTTTATAAATTTTTCACGAGATACTTGCAATAAGTTTTATTATTATTATTATTAGTATTAGTATTGTGGGGGCAATTAATTTATAGTTGTTGCAAATGTTAATTAAATCGTAATTATTCATTCTCAACCTCTTGGACTAAAGAGAACTTAATCTCCAGTAGCCTATGGGTTCAAACTATTTCTAAGGCTACTCAAACGAACTAGTTCTCGCTATCAAAATGGGCGGATTTCAGCAAACAAGAGTCAGATGATACAATAATTAAAACTTCATTGGTCAGATTATTACTTGAATATCTAGCAAACCCTCTTCTTGATATGTGCATTGAAGATATGCTACTGATTGTCAAGTGTCTTCTTGGTTCCACCGTCTTTGAGACAGATGAGCCTATTACAATGAGTTATCACCTTCATCTTTCCTCGAGAAAGTGGAACTATTTGCTGGGAAGGGGTAAACTCTTCAGAATATTGATAGTTCAAGTGGACAGAAAGCAAAGATATGCTAAATTTTCCCAAGTGATAATGTAGGGGCTGCTATTTGAGAAAGCTCGTCAGGCTGATGCACTTGCTGATGCTTGCGTCAGGAATCAATTTCATTGCAGCTTCCATTTACGTTTATCGTTTACAACGAAAACAAAAGAGTGAGCCTTTTTATAAGACTTTTCCTTACAAAGAAAACAAATAGAAAAATTCCCTAGAAACACAAGAGAGACTATTTATTAGTCGCTTCTTGTGTGGGATCTTTACCTGTGCCGGAGACACTTTAGCCCGTGGACCACCGATTCAACGATCCGGAATGATCGTGAAGAAGGCTTGGTGTTCTTGTTTCGTTTTAGAAACAAGAACAAAAGTGGATATCTCAGCAATGTAAGATAAACACTCTTAGTGAGATCAAAACGATGTTTGAACTCAAGGAAATGACTGAAGGCCTTTGGATCTCTCGAATATGATGAAGAAACTCTCTCTTTTGCTCAGAATTTCGCCAAGATCCCTATCTCTCCCTTTGAAATTCATGAGTCCTTACTCTCAGATATGCCAAAATGTCAGTCCGTTCGCACGTACCTCAGTGCCCTTCACAAGTGTGTGAGGGGGGATATTTATAGGCCTCAGAAGTAGTGTTTGAAGATAAGAATTCGTAACCGACCATCGATCTGGTGGATTTTTAGTTTATAACGGCCTCCCCATGTTTATGGATACTCGATCCCAAGCAGTTATGGAGCCACGTGGACCGTACGAAAATCGAAAAATCTATCAGAAAACATGTCGTGTCTCGTTACTGTGTACAAGACACATTGAGGTGTTTATTGAGGTGTCTCATATTCCTAGACACCTTGAGGTGTCTTCGAATTCGAGACAGCTTAAGGTGTCTCACCGGGTGTGAGACAGCTTCGTCGCTTGTCGTTTTGTTGTTTTGTGCGTTGCTTTGCTTCTTCTTAGCATCAGACGATCTTTCCTGACTTAGATGACGACGTTCTTCGTCTTCTCTTCGTTTTGAGCTGTGTTCGGGACCCATAGGTAACTTTTGATGCCTATAGCTGATATTATTAAGCTTGGTTGTCTCTTGTAGTTCGATGATCTGCAGTGAGAATCGATGAAGATCAAGAACCTACAACTTTTTGTGGGTATGAGGAGCTTTTTGGTTTTTCATTCCTGGTTAGTGATACTAGCTATATTTGTTTTTTGGTACTTTCACTTTGATCTTTTCTAGGTGAACCATAAAGATTAGCAGATGTCATTATAGAACTTTGGCCTTTGTTATATGAATTTTTTTTCCTCGTGTGAAGTATTATTTGTACTGCCAGTTTGTGGAGTGTTATTTAAACAGTCCATGTCATGGATTGTTCTCAGTATTGATTATTTTCATTCGATAACTCTATGCTAAAAGAAGTTAGATATCATGATAATATTTTTTCTTTTCTTTTTAAGGGAAAATTGCTTCTGGCCCCAAAAATAACAAGAACTATTCCTACCCCCAAGACTTTTTCAAAGTTCACAAAACCCCCAAAATCAAAATCCTAAATCCTTTAGCCCCCTCCGGTTAGAATTGAACCCCTCATGTGTACTTTCAAACATGCAAGACCAAAATACCCTCACTCACTTTCTCTAGCAAACGGGGGTGCAGACGGGATATCTGGTCATTGGAGTCGCGGTACCTGTAGCCATTAATGATGATTAGAAAGGGGATTTGGAGAGAAAAAAAACCTCATTTCCCTCCAAATTATAACGATCTTCTATCCCCCTCTACCCCCCACCCCCGCCCCCCCCCCCCCAAAAAAAATCCTCTTTGCTTACCCCAACTACTTTCTGCCAACTATTTACTTTTCCTCCATAAATCCTCTTTGATTCTTCAACTACTTTTCTTCAAAATGACGGAAAGATCCCTCCTTTGCATGGTTACAAAGACAAAGCAACAAAGAGGATGAGGGTGTTTTCGTAGTTATCAATGACTCTATAGAAATTATTAGCTTGAAGTATCAAGTGCCCCAAAGACTTAAACTACCATTGTAATCTTTTTCATTGAAATTCATATCTAAAAAGGAAAAGAAGTTTAGTTTTGCAATTGAAAATGATGACGACTTGAGCTTGATGTTCGAGTATTATCGTTGTAATGGATTTACAGACATAAACTTATATACCAGCTCCGCTACAGATTCCTCAACTTCCCAGAATACTAAAACTTCTCTAGAAAATATGTAACCATTTTAAAAACTTTAATTTTCTTATGAGTTGGTTGTTAAGGTTATAAGTTGGTTGTTAAGCTTATATAAATTGGTTGTTAACCTTAATAGATAGTTATGAGTTAGTTGTTAGCCTTATGAGTTAGTTGTTAGCCTTATGAGTTGGTTGTTAAGGTTATAAGTTGGTTGTTAATCTTAGTAGATAGTTATGACTTGGTTGTTAAAGTTATGAGTTGGTTGTTAATCTTGCGAGTTGTTTGTTAACCTGAGAAGATAGTTATGACTTGGTTGTCTAACTTAGTAGATGTAGATAGTTGTTAACTATACATTTAATTTATGTATTAAAGTGTCTTCTCACTTTTACAGGATTATTCCGATAGAAAATTCGTGATGCACAGTTGCTATACTTAGCCAACCATGTAATGATAAGCGTATTCCTAATGACAATCTCACTGGTGACTCGATCATGATGATAAAAGACATGGTTAATAATCAAACCAACATTCTAGCTGAGTGTACACAACCATATGTGCAAAGGGATAGAAATTTAATAGTGTTGTTAAAGTTAGATTAGCACTTTAATACTATTTAATTGCCAAAAGGTTTGAGTATAATTTTTACCATTATGAACAAAAAAGTATAAGAGTGCATTGCTAATACAAGGACACACGAAATTGCTTTTAGACGTAGTTTGCTTCGCCACTCCAAAATTCCTCAATTATTTCTATAAAGAAATTCTGCACTACTCACACTTGCGGTCAACATGGAGCTACTGATGGTAACTCAAGGGCATCGCGCAAGTTTATTACAAGCCAAATACGATCTGCTTTGATGGTTAGGCCAGATCATTGGCTAATTAATATCATGAACAACTTACTCTCATAGTACAACATCAAGATTAATTATAGTAAAGTGTGGCAAAGCAAAGAAAGAACACGGTAGAACCTGTTCAGTGACGATGATAAGGCTTACGATTCACTAAGATGGTAAAATTTATCTTATTAAATAAGTATTTATACCTTAGTTAGCATGCCTCTGTCATCCTTAACTATTAGTTGTTAAGATTATGAGTTGGTTATTAAGGTTATGAGTTTGTTGTTAACCTTATGGATTGGCTGTTGATCTTAGTAGATAGTCATTAGTTGGTTGTTAACCTTATGTGTTGATTGTTAAGATTATGAGTTGGTTGTTAACCTTATGACTTAGCTGTTAACCTTATGTTGTGGTTATTAAGGGAATGAGTTGGTTGTTTACTCTATGTGTTGGTTGTTTAACTTTGTAGATGATTCCTAGAAGCAATCAGTTGTTAAGGTTAGGAGTTGTTGTTAACCTTTGTATGCATCTTAGTTGTTAAGGTTATGGCTTTATTGCTATGATTACAATAATGAGGGTAATCTTAATGATTACTTGTTATATTTATGCAGGTGTGAAGTCTTGGTTCTTGCCACTAATCTAGAAAGCCGTGTTGTCATTGATGATAATGACGACATGTTTAGGTATTTATCCATAAGTTATAATGCTTGTATTGTAGGGTTCATTGATGGATGTATGCCTCTATTGTTTTTAGATAGAGTATTTCTTAAAGACCACTACAGAGATATATTACTTAGTGCCACAATATATAACGACAACCAAGGAATATTTCCTCTTGGTTATTGCGTATACAACCAGGAGAATGAGGAGAATTGAAGATGAGGAACTTACAAGGAGTGTGGTCTATACTATATGATAGGAAAAATCCTTACAATCCTCCACATCAATTAGTTATGATTTCTGATGCCGACAAGAGTATTAGGGTAACAGTGGAAGAATTCTTTCCAAATGCATTCTATTCTAGGTGTGTTCTACATCTAGTCGAGAATTTCAAAAAAAAAAGATGGAGTTAGGTCACAAAGAAAATGTCACTCAAATATTGAGTGATTTATTATAAACCGCAGCTTGTAAGTTCGCGATTGCCGATTGGAATGATTACATGAAAGAATTAGCCTTGAAAGATGTAATGGCTTATGTTACTACAATAAATTACTCCCCAGAGAGAAGGGCAAACACTTATTTTCCTAGTATAAGGTATGATACTATTGTTTACAATTTAGTTGTTATGGTTATAGTTTAGTTGTTAAGGTTATAGTTTTGTTGTTAAGTATATAGAGTAGTTGTTAAGTTTATAGAATAGTTATTATCTTTAAAGAGTGGTTGTCAATGTTACATATTGGTTGTTAAGGTTATAGATGGGTTGTTAAAGTTAAGGTTTAATTGTTAATGTTACAGTTTTATTGTTAAGTTTACAGAGTAGTTGTTAAGGTTACAGATGAGTTGTTAAGGATAGTGTTTAATTGTTAAGGTTACAGATTGGTTGTTAAGGTTAGTTGATAATGTTACAGGTAGGTTGTTAAAGTTACAGCTTAGTTGTTAAGTTTACAGCTTAATTGTTAAGATTACAGTTCATATGTCAAACTTATGATTTTTTTCATATGATTTATAGGTATGACCATGTTACTTTGAACATTGCTGAGTCCTTCAATAGTTAGATAAGAAAGGCACGAATGTTACGAATCTTACTTTTGTGGAGACGATACGAAAGAAAATCATGAAGCATAATCATGTTACGAATCTTCCTTTTGTGGAGACGATACGAAAGCAAATCATGAAGCACATGTATGATAGAAGGCTTATGGCAGCGAAATAGTCTGGATACTTATGTCCAGAATCGGAGATAGTGTTGAATGATAATATTCATCATGAAAGCTGCTTCTTAAACATTCGACAGAAAATATTACGGAGGTTGAATCTAATAAAACTTGTCATGTAGATTTGAAGAATCGGACATGTTCATACAGGTCCTGGGATATCACACGCATTCCTTGTAAGCACACTTGTGCTATCATTACTTAGATTGGATGGGATATTTAGCAATATTGTGATTAGTTTATTACTATTGAAGCATTCGGAGCAAGTTATGAACCCATCACCTTTCCTATTCCAGATTACGAGAAGCGTGTTGTACCACAAGAAGATCGTCAATTAAAACCTCCTCTTACTAAAAAAGACGTGGAAGACCATGTACCGGATGAATAAACAACAGGTTGCTGAATACCCATCCTGTTAAGTGCTCCCTGTTTGGGTCAAAAGTTAATTTCATTGACTTGAATCTATTACAACTTTAATTGTTATAATAAACTCGAATAAAAAGTTAATCTTTTTATGAGATCTCCTTACATAATGAAAATAAAAATTACAAATTTCCCAAACAACACACAACAGATGTTTATCGCCTGTTGTTTGCATGGAATCTTTGCCTGTACCGGGGACGTTGATATCCGTGGACCGTCGCGGATCAGATCCGGTTGTCAGAAAATTAACAGAGCTCCTACTTCACCAAGAAAATATTTGCTTGAAGCACTAAAATCGACCAAGCAAAATCAGTAGCTCTTCTTGAGATTAAGACCAAGCCTAATCTCAAGGAATGGACGGGGGGAAATACGGGTTCAAATCCTTCGAAAACCTTCCTCTTTATGCTGAAGTTCGCCGGGATCTGACTTGCCTTCGCTGTAAATTCATGCTCCTTAAACTTCTCAATCCAGCAGCACATCGTCCTCTTGATCAATTCGCCTCTTGTGAAATGAGCCCCTAAGCCTGTATTTATAGGCTTCGGTTAGGGGTATTTAGATAAGAATGCGTGATTTGGCCTTATCTTTAGTTAATAACGGTCTAACCATGTTTGTGGATGATATCCAATCAGTTGGGCAGCTTTGGAAGGAACAAATCCTGAGAAAACAACAACAGAACCGTCGAAAACGCGTTTGAGGGTTGAAACTGTGCGACACGCGCTGCTGACCGACAGGGGGCACGGGTCAACCATGGCTGACCCGCGCGGGCGTGGGTCGGCGCCAGCTAACCCGCGCTGGCGCGGGTTGGCGCCAGCTGATCCACGCTGGCACGGGTCAGCTACCGTTGTCCTGTGTTGGCGCGGGAGTTTTGGCCTTTTGCTAAACTCTTTGGTATTTTTGGATTTTTCGGGACTTGTATTTTTTGCTGTTTTGCGTATTTGGTCATCTTGTTGACTTGTACACTTCGTTAACTTGTTTCATATGCTCGTTAGCTTCTTTATGGCACTTGGAGCTGACCGACAAGCGTGGCGGGCACCTGGAGCTGACCGACACACATGAGCTGACTGATGAGCGTGTTCGGTCACTTGGAGTTGATCGACGCACGCGAGCTGACTGACAAGTGTGTTCAGTCACTTGGAGATGACTGACGTGCGAGCTGACCGACAGGTGTGACGGCTAATTGGAGGTGACCAGTGAGCGCACGAGATACAATTGGTTCGCCATTCTGGTTCATGCACTTGTCAGCGTTAAATAATCCTCTTAGACTCGGATAACGACGTTGGTCATCTTCTCTCCGTCTCGAGCTGTGTACGGATACCTATAGGTATTTTTAGATGCCTACACTCCTGATGCCACATGGAAGATCACAATCAATGAACATGCAATAAGCCCGTCTAGTTGCTAACCATATGTATTAAATACTAACGTTTGTATTAGCAGCTAATAATATGCAATGAATGATACCCTTTTAGATTGTCTTTTATAATGTTGTGCATAAATTTGACCAAAGAATGCATGAAATAATAGTATTCATTAAACATAAGTCGTGAAGTTTAATGCTAAGCTTTAAGGTCAGTTGTTAAGCTTATCACTTAGTTGTTAAGGTTACGGCTAAGCTATTAAGGTTATGGCACAGTTGTTAAGGTTACCGCATAGTTGTTAATGTTACAACTTAGCTGTTAAGGCTATGCCTAAGTTGTTAAAGTTAAGAGTTAGTTGTTAAGCTTACCGCTTAGTTGTTAAGGATACGACTTAGTTGTTAAGGTTACGTTAGAGTTATTGAGGTTACGGCATAGTTGTTAAGGTTACGGGTTAATTGTTAAGGTTACGACTTAGTTGTTACAACTAAGCCGTAACCTTAACAACTAAGCTTTAATATGAAATAACGTGTGTAAACATAAAACCAATGGATTACTCCCCATAAACTTATTTATAGGCCATAAACAATTAAATATTTACATTCATAATATTTACAACAATTAGTAGTGTTTTGAAAACTAGTTAAAATTATTTTCAACTCTAACAATCAAGACTATGATCCAGAGCTTCTTTATATTGTGGATCTGTTCTTTCAATGTCATCATCGTCAAGGTCACTGAGAAGTTTTTTCTTCATTCTCCCCTCAATTAGTAAATGAGCTGCTAGCTTTGCTCGTATGATCCATGCAGATTGATCTTCGGACGTGAGGTGCGGAATGCTTTCTCCTTCAATAATAGCTTTTATATACAAGTAGACGTAAATCCCACAATCAGACCTAGATATAACAAATATACACCATTAAAAATCAATTCCAACCTTAATAGATAGAGAAAGCTTAACAACATATCTATAAAATTGACAACCAATCCTTTAAGGTCAACAATCAATCTATAACTTAAAAATCAATCTGTAATCTTCACAACTAATCCTAAGGTTATCAATCAATCTGTAACTTTAACAACCAAACTACAACATTAACAACCAATCTGTAGTCATAATCAATCATTCGTGAAAAGATACAATCTTAGAAAACTTACAATCTCTTCTGTTCCTCGCATAGAACTATTTCAGGTTTGAATATGAAAAAGACATTTTTCTCGTTGAAGCTAACTTTCATGTAGTTGAAGAATTTAATGATGTTGAATATAGGTTGTCAATGTCCAAATCGATCATTAAAGTAATATTTGATGACAATCATTTTATATCTAGGATCAAGGAAAATAGCCACCAAAAAAATTTTATTGCACATGCTCCAATATTTGTCGAACTTTCTCTTTATTGCAAAAGCCATGTTCATAATAGTATCATCATTACTTTTTAACCATTTCATAAAAAGCAATTGAATTTTACAAAATTCCTCAAATAAAAGATAGCAAGTAGGATACATAGTGTCGGAGACGAGTTTTGTTGCATCATAAAAGTTTTCAAACATTTACTCAATGTTTCAATGCAGTTCCATTATTGAAACAATTACATTCCTCGTCTAGTGGACAATGAATGTATTTGTCATCACTAGACTCAAATATATTAAAAGCAACTTTGTACTTTAAAATATTCATCAACATCAAATAAGTAGAATTCTACCTTGTACAACAACCAGGGGCTAAGCGTTTTTCATTTTGCGCATTTATTTGCTTTGCAACATGATAAAAATTCTCTTCTATTTTTGGTGAACATGTCATATATTTAACACTAAGCCTTACTTTTTCAATAGCTTTAGCATTAACTTTTAGTCCATCATGAACAGTGAGATTTATTATATGTGCTTCACAGCTAACGTGAATAAAGACTCACCATAAGGTAGATATTTCTTAATATGTTCTTTCTCAAATTTAACGACAACATCACTAGCCTTATTATTATCCACCGTAATTGACAAAACTTTGTTATTAATTTTCCAATCAAACAAATGAGTGATTAACACATTACATATCTCCTACCCAGTAGAGCCATGGACTTTAACTAAACCAATCATACGTTTTTGAAGTTTTCAAGATTCATTAACAAAATGAGCGGTCATGCACAAATATGCTATATTTTGTGAAGATTATGTCTACTTATTCAATGTTAAGCTCAATCTTATGGAAGCCGTTGTAAATAAATCAAACAAAGATTGTTTATAATCATCATAAACTTCCATGGACAACTTTGTGAGTTGATTACGTTCCGAAACCTTGTGGTTTGGACGAAGAGAGTTCATATATTGTAAAAAGAACTCATGTGCGGCCAAGTTAAATGGATACTCATTAACAATTATGGCTTTTTGCAAGCACATTTGACTCTTCCCGTTATCAAAATAATAATTACTTAATGTGCAAGTCCCATCTTCATTTTTCATAGTAGCTTGGACCAATTGTTGATGAATATCAGGTCTCTTCTTTTTAGAGCATCTTGCAATGTGATTTTTAAGGTGTGTAGTACCCCTAAAACTACTTCCATCACTTTCAAGTGCAATGTTTACATTTTTCTCTTGTGACTTTTGTTTCAACCTCTTCTCCATCAACAATGTTCTCTTTAATTTTATCAAGTTTGTCAAAATCTAACCATACAGCAGAAGTTAACTTTTTCCCCTCTTAGGTTTTTCATTAGTTTTATTTGAAGATTCTTTTACAGTGGGTTCAGTAGGTGGTTCAGTGGCAGTTTCAATGGCGGGTTCAACTGTGGGTTCCTCATTAAAAGCTTGAACTGAGGGGTCGGACATGATTACTGATATCTATAAATGAAATTAAAAAACTTAATCAATAAAATCCTAACTCCAAGCACAAAACAAAAAAGATAAGAATTGAAAGAATTTAGGGCTAGAGAGTTAGGGTTTTTTACCTGTCAAATTAGGGTCTCAAGTTCCCCTCTGTCGATTGATGATGGTTGAAGAGGAGGAGCGCTAGAGATTGTTGCCGAGCGTCGAGTGGTAGAGGGACTCCTGAGGTGGAGGAGGGTTCGATGACCGTGATTTAGGGAAAGTGAGATGAGGATTGGTAAGCTCTAAGTGGTGGAGAGACAATCAAGGAGAGGTGAACAAAGGAGAGGCGAGAGGAGGAGCGATTTGCGACGGACTGGTGAACAAACTAGTGATGAGAGAGAGTTAGATTTAGGAATTAGAATATTATTGAAACGGGTCGGTTCGGGTTTAGAAACTGGTCGGTTCGGGTTTAGAAACTGGTGAACAAACTAGTGAGGAGAGAAGCAGAGGGAAATTTTGAGAACAAGATCCGAAATCGGCTCTCTGCCTCTTGACTTAGATTTAGGAATTAGGATATTATTGAAACGGGTCGGTTCGGGTTTAGAAACTGGGCTTCTTAAGTGACTAAAACCAATTTACATGTTATAAAAGATCTGGATATACACACCGTATTCGACATTTGGATCCGATTTCCGGATTCAAATTTGTATCCAGATAATTTTTCAAAACTAGATCTGAAACGGTATCCATATTTGGTCGGTTTCAATTTTACACTACCATATTCGGGTCTATTTTGGATACGATTCAGATATATCCAACCAAATAACATCCCTACTCAAAACCGTAAGATTTGACTTAGTCAGCAATTAATTGAATATTTTCATAATACAAACAAGAGTCTAAAATCTAATTAAATTCAAATTTCTGCTAGAATCAGATACTAATGATAGAATTTGATGAATCTGCTAATCTAGATGGATTCATCTCGTCGAATAGGCGATAACATGTTAGATTCTGACATTTGGATTGAGAGATTTTGCTTTTTCTTGCAGCTGATAATTTATATCCGAATTTAACTTAGATTTTATTTTTCTTTTCCTCCAAGTAATTGAATATATCCTTTTCTTATTGATTCTTTACTCAAGATCTGACTGTTGCTTGATTGATTCTTCTAAAATTTAGGCTTTTTGGATTCAATGGGCTTTACTGGGCTTCTTTAGGCTTTTTTATTCGGAAGTAATTTTTCCTGAAGATTAGTAGCAATTAAATATGCACAAAAATAAAGATAAATAAGGATATAAAAATGATATAAAATATGCCAATCAAATACCCCCGTACCTAAACTTTGTTAGTCCTCGAACAAGAAGAAAAAGAAAAGAAAGAAAAATTCTAACTCACTTTAGTAGAAATCGAGATTGCATTTAGCATATACAACAAGTCTTTAAACTCCTAGGTTACTCTAGAAGCGAGTTTAGTCTTATGAGGGTTTATAGTAAACATACCCACAAAATTCAATCACTTTGCCAATTTGAATAAGTCAACATACAAATGACCTATTTTTATTATTAAACAAATTAATTTAAGGCCAATATTCAACTTAAGAAAACTTTTTTATAGATAAATTAAAATAAATTTCTTCAAAAATCTTCTCATGGTAAAATATTATATAAAAAAATTAGAAGTTCTAATTTTAGCTCTAATAAATTATGTTAACTTATCTTTTCAAACAATTTCTCAAGATTTTTTTATAAAAATTAAGCACTAGACAAGATTTTTTTTTATATAGAGAGGAGAAATTCTTTTTATATTTCTTTTCACTCCTTAGTGATTTTTTTCTACTTTCTCGGTATTTTTTCTAAGTGACTATGTAACGAGCTTTGGGATAATGAATTCCAATCTAGTTAGACTTAGTTCATTAAACAAGGAAATACTCCAAGGACTTAACTGCTCAGTCAACTTAGGCGTAATTAGATTGAATCACTTTAGAAATCAAGATTTTTATTTTGGTGACTATTTTCACACTCTTTTTGTGATGTTTATTTTTTTTTCTAGGCTTTTGTTTTGGATCAAAAAGACCTTTGACATTAGTTTATAGTTAAACATATAAATATCAATTATTTAAATAAAGTTTTAAATTAATAATATAATATAATACATTTAAAAATCTTTTCTTAAAAATTTGTTAAAAATTATCATGAAAAATGCTAAATTAAGAAAAATATTAACTATAAAATTAATAAGCTTAATAACAATCATAAAGTCTGCTGTTACTTAATTCATTCAATTGGCAAGTGATTTTTTTTGTTTTTTTAAAGAAAAGAAAGCTAATCCTCCCCCACTCGTGAATTTGAATTGTCCTTAGGGGAAACCAAGTAATATTGTAAAATAGAAGATAGAAAATAAAATACTCAATTCTATATCTGCTCTCCCCTTGTTGGTAAAATTTAGACCTCGAGTTTTAAAGAAAGCAAAATTGAGAAACTCTAAAATGTGCTTAAACTCTAATTTTGTGATGTTCATGTAGAATAAACTCAATATTCTTATTTGCTTCAACTGGAAGAGACCCAATCTGTATCAGATTTTGATTTGGCTCAGGCAGAAAGCTATGATCAAATTTGGGCTCCACATGGTCAAATGGATGTCTTAAGGCTTCGAACAACTTCTGCTCCTTTTTAAAATTTCCTCAAAACTAAGATTCATATAATATAATTTTCCTTCTCGATATTCACTAGAGATTCCCTAGATCATATTAACTTCTGGAGGCTGGTCAGATGGATCATTTAGTTGCATCTCTAGATTGAAAATATCCAAATCTACAATCATATTTCCAAATGAGAGTTTCATTTGATCAATGCTACGATGATCAAGGCATTTGATGTGGCTAGGAATGGTGTGCTTAGGATGATTGGATTTGACCCTTTGCATTTGAAACAAGGTGGATCTCTAGAACAATGAAATCAACAGGAAAGACGAAATCTCTAGCCTTTATTAGAACATTCCTAATTAATTTTCTCCTTAGGCACCTTAACGGATCTATCAGCTAACTATATTGTGACCTTAGTTGGCTTTAATTCTCCTATACCAAGTTGTTAGTAGACTGAATATGGGAGAAGATTAACACTAGCCTCTATGTCTAAAAATGTCTTATAAATGATCATGTTTTCTCATAATACATGAAATAGTGGGACAACTTTGGTCATTATATTTTAGAGGCATGGATTTAGATAGGATTTCACTAATGTTGGTAACTAAGAAGACTTTCTTAGCTATGTTAGTGACTCTCTTTTTAGTGCACCAGTCTTTCAAGAATTTTGCATAGGAAGGGACTAGTCCAATTACATTTAAGAGAGAAATGATAACATTATCTTTTCCATTTGAGGTGAGTGTTTTCTCGTTCTAAGCCTATCTGGAAATGGGGCAACAAATCTATACTTAGGCTCATGTAAATGAGGTTCGGACTTAGATTCAGATGTTCGATTAGGAGGAGATGATTGTTCAGATTTAGGGTTAGGTTCATGTTTAGATATTTGATCTGGAGAAGTTATATCCAGCATTCTAATTTGGTTGTCTATCTATCTTCATGATCTCGAAGTGACTGGTGAGTTAATTTTGGCTCGTGTTGTCGAGTTGACTTTGAACTGACTACCTCTACCATAATATATTGGCTTAGGGCTACGCGTTGAACGGCGTTGTTTCGGATCACCCGGCGTTGACTTTTAATCACAACGCGTTGACTGGCGTTGACCTAGGATTATGCATTGACCATTGTTGACCTTAGGGTTTCGGATCGCCCGTCGTTGACTTTTTATTACAACGCGTTGACTAACGTTGAACTAGGGTTACGCGTTGACCTGTGTTGACCTTAGGGTTTCGGATAGCCTGGCGTTGACTTTTTATCACAACGCGTTGATTAGCGTTGACCTAGGGTTCCGCGTTGACCGGCATTGACCTTAGGGTTTCGGATAGTCCTGTGTTGACTTTTCATCATAACGCGCTGATCGGTATTGACCTAGGGTTACACATTGATCGACGTTGACCTTAGGATTTCGGATCGCCTGGCGTTGACTTTCATCGCAACGCGTTGACCGGCATTAATACAGTTTATACTCGTACGTTTGCTGGAGTTTACACAATTTAAGCTCTTAAGATATTGGAGCGTGGTGGTCCCAAATATCGGGCTACAGGACCAACTATTAAAGTTGTTTTATCTGTAGGTATGGACCTTATCCTGAAGTTTGTTGGATGCTCGGGTCACGAGACCAACTAATGGGATTGATGCGTCAATGACTCTCACATTCATAGGATTTTTGGCAAGCCCTCAGCCATCAACGGGTTTGATGAGCCTTTACCGACTACCATTTGAGTCGGGCTAGCATGCGAATTGTTTAAGTCCGTTCCGCATGTGACGTTGTGCTAAAAAAATTAACTCTTTTAGTGCTACAATATTAAATACGTAGACTTCGTCTTTCTTACGGGAATAGATTACCCGGCAACGCGTGTTAGGCGTTGACTTATCCCTTCTTAGCATTCAGGATAAAAGTCCCCAGACTTGGATTCTAGTGTTTTCTTCAATCGGTGAAAGACTAAACCGGTAACGCGTGTTAGGCGTTGACTTATCCCTACTTAGGATTCGAGATAAAATTCCTCGTGCGTATAAGGCACGGATTACGGGGTTGAAGGATGGTGTTGAAAAATAGGAGAGGAAGAATTTTATATTCTATCTCCCAAAACCGAGGAGGAAGAATTTTATATTCTATCTCCAGTTGCTAAGGAAACTCGAAGTGAGATCTCCACCCTAAGAATCCGGAAAAGTGAAACTAGGAGTGGGATCTCCACTCCGAGAATCGGAAAGATTCAAGCAACCCTAACTTTTATAGGATTTGTTGCTTAATCCAAGAAAAGAATTCCTCATTTATTAAGGTGAAATTCTGATTCCGGCCCTAACTTTTATAGGTTTGGCCGAATAGGAAAAGGTGAAAGTTTTTCGTTTATCGAAAGGAGCATTCCGGTCTTGGTCCTAACTATCTGCAGGTTCGACCAAATAAGGTTGGAGGAAACCTTAACTTTTATAGATTTGATTGCTCAAATTGACAATGGACCTCTCGTTCATTGAAGGAATCGAGAGGGGATTTTGGTTGTGATTCTAACTGTTTAAAGGTTTGCCCAAGATGGAAATTTGAGACGACCCTAACTGTTTAAAGGTTTGATCGTTCAATTTGTGGACCTCTCATTCATGGAAGGAATCGAGAGGGGATTTTGGTTGTGGTCCTAACTGTTTAAAGGTTTAACCAAGATGGGAATTTGAGACGACCCTAACTGTTTAAAGGTTTGATCATTCAATTTGTGGACCTCTCGTTCATGGAAGGAATCAAGAGGAGATTTTGGTTGTAGTCCTAACTATTTAAAGGTTTGACCAAGTAGACAGTGGGAGTGGGAGTACAAATCACAGTGAGAGTGTTGACGTGTACAAGTTACTCAGAGGGGGTTCCTGGTGTTAAGTGACAAATAATTAACACGGAGGGGTTCGACAATCGTCAATGATCAGGATATTAAAATTCCAAGTATTATGTCTGGAATTTAACAATGGGAATGTTAAGTGCACAGACGCATTAAAAGTTTGAGTGGATTCAACCGAAAGGAATTTTGGTGGTCCCATCGTTAATTAGTCTGATCAATGGGGATTTTGTGGTGGAAGACTGTAAGTCGTCAAACACCAAAGGGAGTTTTGTGAGGGAAGATTGATCTAACGAAGTGATCGAATCTCATCTTAGCAAAAGAGTATTCGAAAATCACAGTGGGGGTTTAGTGTTTATCACTTTGTTTGTAATGATCGGGTTATCCCTAAGAAAATTACATATAGCATTCTTCCAGGAACTTCCTGTTACATGAATCATCCACCCCCATCTTTTCTTGTGAAACTGGGTTTATCATTGTATTCAGCTGCATGATCGGGTTATCCTTAAGAATACCATGCATGACACTCTCCAGGAACTTCCCATAAAAGAAAGAAAATAGTTTAGATTCATATACCTGTTGGAGTATCGAGGAGCAGTTTATACTCGTATACTCTTCGGAGTGGTGTACCGTCATTCGGCTTATTCTAGCTTTATGGCGCCACGGTCGATTAGAGCTTGAATCTTGTTCTTTAGACCGAAATAAATCTCAGTAGGATGGAGAACCCTCCTGTGATACGCACAGTAGTTTGGGTCCGTAATCCTCTTAGCTCCCTCCTGATCTTTAATAGGTGGTAGCTCAATTTCACCGTTATTCAGGAGGTACTCGAAAATAATCAGAACTTCCTCATCCTTGAAAGAGTACTCTTTTTGGAGTCCCGGATCTAGAGCCCTTTGCTGTTTTTGAGGTTGTTGTTGTGACGTCTGATTATTATCATTAACAACCGTAGGCATTGACTGTTGGCTTCTTTCGATCTTCTTCCTTCTGAGGAAGCGTTCGGCTTGTTCATCGTGCATCTTCAAATCTTTTCAAGTCTTGGACGGGTTTTATCCTATAACTCCCAACACGTCCAAAGAGAAGTTGTTGTGGCAAGTTTGTAGGATGAATTCCTCCGTGATTAGATATCGGCAATTTATCATCTTGTTCCGGAAGCGTTTAACAAAGTCGATGATTATTTCTCCATCTTTTTGCTTCTCATCGAAGAGTTTACTGATGGATACCTCGGCGTCGTCATCAAAAAATTTGTCGAGGAATGAGCTCTCTATATCGTCCCAGTTGTTGATGCTTCCAGGCTTGAGATGGCGGTACCAATCGAAGGCAGACTCGCGAAGGGTGCCAACGAATGACCGAACCATCAATGCTTTATTGCTGGATATCATGCCTAAGTGGGACTTGAAGTAGATCAAATGTTGAGTGGGCGAGCTCTTCCCATCGAATGGCATGAAGTTGATCAGGTTGAATTTGACCAGATACGGGTTCGACTCCCACTCTCTCGGGTAAGGACACGGAATGCTGGTCTTCTTTACCTCTCGAGCAGACATCAGAGTGTTGATTTTGCTCTCAAGATCCTTCGTCTTTTCATCCTCATCTGTATCATGCTTCGGACGATTTTTGAGAGAAACAACGGGACCATCCCTAACGTTGTTATCTTTAGTTGGACCACCCCTAGCGTTATTGTTATCGAGAGGGATATCAATGTTGATAGTCTCATTTGGTTCTGGATCACTATCTATTGTATTGACTTATTCTACTGCAACGTTACGATGGCTGGATTTGCCAATCTGTCTTGATAAAGCTTGAAGTTGCAGGTCATGTAACTCCCTCATCCGTTGTATGTTCAATTCTATTTCAACTTTAAACTCTTCTTTCTGCTTAGCAAGAGCATTTTCGATCATCTGAGTTATTTGGTCAGGAGTGATGGTGAGCGCTTCACGGGATTGCCCTAGGCTGGATACAGTAGCATTTGAAGCAATTGCAGAGCACGCGTCTAACGCTTCGTAATCTGAGGATAATTCTCTATTCATCCTTTGATAATCCCTGCTTCTAGTGGTTCTCGATCGCAAACGGGTCAGACGATTCGATATGAGGGGATCAGAATTAGAAGGTCGAATCGACTTTCCCTTATCATCCATGTTGATGGTGACCGCGGATTGTTTAGGTCCTTCAGCTTCTAGCTGGAGCCGAGACATTAATTAAGCTATTCCCGAATTGACTCTTCTTCCTGGAGAAAAGTTAGGGCTAGACCCACTAGAAACCATTAGAGACTTTTCCTTGTCGACCATGTTAATGTTAATGGTACTTTTCTTTCGAGGTTTATTCGTACCCCCAGACCAATAGTACAACTCATCGGCATTATGCCCGGAGCAATCTATCGGCTGTTTACATAAATTCTCAGGTATAACGTGTTCGTCTGTCTGACACGTTTTCTTCTGAGTAAATAACGCCTTATTAGCGTCTGTAGGAGTCACTCGTTTGGAATCACACTTTTCTGAGGGTGAAACCCTAACGGGCTCCTGGCCTTCTGTACGCACCCCCAAACGGGCGGTTATAAGAATCAACTTGTTAGGAGGTCGCGTACGACCCCCAGTCTGGATGTTTGCTCATGGTTCCTTCAACAGTCTCAAGCGTTCCTTAACAGGCGCTCTGCCTTGATCTTCGGGTAGAGAATCGAGGTGATCCTTCAATGGAATTCTAATTCTGGAGAGATCCACACCGCTGTAGGGTTCCACCGGAGCCGTGGGAGCGGAAGGAGTGGGATCTGAAGTTGACGAAGGCTGGGGAGCAATGTTGCATGCTTTTGCCTTAGGCGTTGATTTAGCCTTTAGCATCCAAATTTGTTTGGATCTCGGTGATCTCTTAACCGTCTCTTTCTTTTGCATTTCTTATGCTTTTCGTACAAGAATTTGGGCATGCGTAAGAAGTGCGCGATGCTTCTAAATGCGCTCCTCAAGAGTGGAACGGTTCCGTTTAACATGAACTCATTCGTTAGTAGGTGATTAGGAGGAGGTTCCCGAAGTTTTCTATGGAGATGGCTTAGCCACTAGATGCTTTATAAACTCCAGATCTGCTTGGTAACGGAGTTCATCCACCTGATCCAAAGCCTTGGCGAATTGGCGGGCAAGACGTTGACAACGCCTTTGACAAGCCCTATTCGACAAATTTGGCATGTCTTCACCAGCTAAGCTTTTGCTGTAGGGGAGGCCCAGATCTACAGCTTGGACCTCGTTGGACGCTGGAGGGGTGTTGCGAGGTGTAAGTGAGGTGGCGGCGAGAGGATCTTGGATCTTCAAGCCTGAAGTCCAGCGAGCGTTCTTGGAAGAGGAGGTCTTCCTGCATCTGCGAGGAGAGGTGGATCTGGAATAGGAGGAAGGGAGATACTCTTCAAACTTCTGTTGGTCGAACTCGTATTCGACCTCTTCGTTCACCGGGATCTTGATCGCCGGTTGCGTCACGACAGCCTCTGCAGAGAGGCTGTTGGCTCCGACTATGGTCGCTAGCTTGTTTAATGTGAAAGTTGATATCTTCATTACTGAATCTATTACACGTTTATCGATTATAGATTCAAAGTAAAATTAGTCTTTTTATAGACTTTCTTACACAATGAAAATAAGAATAATACAACTCTCTTCAAATAAACGCAACGGGTGTTTATCGCCCGCTGCTTGTGTGGGATCTTTGCCTGTGACGGGGACGTTGATATCCATGGACCACCAAACAATCAGATCAGATCCAGAGCTTCATTGATTCCCGAAGGAATCAAGAAACCGAAATAATTATCTTGGTAACAGCGAGATAATCACTCTTCTCGAGATCACCGCAACGGGGTAATCTCAAAGGAAGGAACTGGGCTGCAGAACTGACGAACTCCTCTTCTTTATACCGAAGAATTCGCTGATTTCTCCTCCTCCTCTCTGAAATTTGTGGCTCTTTAGTCCTTAGTTCGGTAGAGCTTTGCCAACGCTCAAGAATTCCAGCTCTGAAAAAAATGAAGGCCCTGGGGCTGTATTTATAGGCTTCGGGAGCTCTATTTTCGGATAAGAACGGTTGATTCACTCTTATCCTCAGTTGTAACCATTTAACCACGTTCTTGGATGATATTTTATCAGTTAGAATAGATCCGGACGGTTAACGTTGAAAAACAACTTAAAACTGTTAAAAATCGATTTTTGGGGCTGCGGACACCCGTGGGTGTCTCGGCTTGGCCGAGACACTCGTGGGTATCTTGGATATTTTAGCTCTAACTTCCTCATATAATCTCCAAATAATATGATTCAAGATGCGTTAGAAAGCTGACGAAGATATCTACAACTTTTGTCTTTTGAGATTTTTTATATTTGAACTGAATCATGGCCAAAATCTCCATTCTTCTACAAGACACCAGCACTGTCTCGGAATTCTGAGGCAGTTGGGATTTTGGTTTTATCACTCTCATATGATCTCAGAATGAGTTGATCCAAGATGCGTTAGAAATATAAAAAGGAGCACTACAACTTTTATCTTTTGAGTTTCTTCAGATTCAAAGCGTATTATAGGTAAAATAGCTCTACAAGGTCCGAGACACCAAGGGGTGTCTCGGCCTGGCCGAGACACCTTTGGGTGTCTCGCCGAGGCCCGGAACGTAGTTTTGCGTGTCTTGTCCATTTTAGCCGTATCTTCGTCATTCGAACTCCGAATTGTGCGATTCAAGATGCGTCAGAAAGCCATCGAGAAGATCTACAAGCTCCCTTGATTGAATCATCTATGGAGTGGATGGGACATGGGGGGTATTTCGTCTTTTGTAAGTAACGCGAAGCTCCCGATCAGTTCGTGTTTTCGTTATTCCGAAGTTCCATTGCTTCGCATGGTTCGTTGACTCACTTCATGCACTTGTCAATATCGATTAAGCTTCTGTGACTTGGATAGTGACGTTCATCATCTTCTCTGTGTCTTGAGCCACGTGTAAGAACCTATAGGCAATTTTTGACGCCTATAATCACGTTAACAATTATCTCTGATAGCCAAACTCTTCAGATAGCAGCCTACCGTGTGACGTGCCTCTATTCCGACTTGATGGATAGTGCTCCACTAGGCGATATGCTTTGTCTACCTCTTCTTATTCCCCTGCTAAGTCTTAATCAAGACTAGGGGTTGATTACTTTGAATCTATTGGATTAAGAGTAACAAATCTTTCACATCATCGAGTTAACATTACACTTCTGACGATCATCACCCCACTTAGCAATTCTCCCTAGCGAGACGCTAGTCCCAAAATCTTGTTCAAATCACAAGTACAAAACTCCTGTTACGTTAATATTACACCTCTAACAATCCACTTATCAATCCTCTTCAATAGGATGATAAGTCCTCAAAGTTTCTCCAACCGCAACAAAAATCTTGTCACGTTAACAATACACCTCTGAGAAATTCATTTATCAATCCTTTTCAATAGTATGATAAGTCCACAAAGTTGCTCCAATCGCAACACAAATCATGTCACATTAACACCAAACCTCTGACAATTAACTTATCGACTCTCGTCAATAGAGCGATAGGTCCTCAAGGTTGCTCCGACCATAATAAATTCTTGTCACGTTAATCTCACACCTCTGAAAAAATCTACTTATCGACTCTCCCTAATAAAGCAATAGATCCTCAAAATTGTCCTGATCGTAATATTCTACATGTCACGTTAATATCACACCTCTGATAAAATCAACTTATTGACTTTTTTCAATAGAGCGATAGGTCCATAAACTTGTCAAGTTAACATCACACCTCTGACGATAAAATCAACTTATCGACTCTCTTCAATAGAACAATAGGTCCACAAACCCGTCAAGTTAACATCACACCGCTGACGACCAAATCAACTTATCGACTCTCTTCAATAGAGCGATAGGTCTATAAAATACTATTAGGTTAACATCACACCTCTAATAGTCAAACCCCCCAATGAACTTGTTAATCATTTTTCAACAAGAATAGCAAGTTTTCATTATAAAATCCTTAGTGGATTAAAAATTTTCTGGAATTATCCTAGTGATAATAAAGAAAAAAATTCTGAATTTCACTCTAAGTAAAAATTCATGCCAAGTTAATACTACATCTCTAGCTCTTCCAACTTTCTTTCAGTGTTTCAAGTAACACAGGAAGAAACAGCGGCAAAGTCTACGTATTCAACATCGTAGCACCAAAAATCCATGTCTTTCACGCATGAGAGACTTTATCTCGATCCCTAATTAGAGATAAGTCTGCATCTAACACATGCTGTCGGATAGCCTATTCTCGCAATAATGGCAAAGCCTACGTATTCAACATCGTAGCACCAAAAGTCCATGTCTTTCACGTAAGGGGGACTTTATCTCGATCCTTAATTAGAGATAAGTCTGCATCTAACATATGCTGCCGGGTAGCCTATTCTCGCAATATTGACAAAGCCTACGTATTCAATATCGTGGCAGGTCGTTATTAATAACACCAAAATCCGTACTTTACACGCACGGGGAACGTTATCCTAAATCCTAAGTAGGGATAAGCCTACGCCTAACACGTATTGTCGGTTAGTCTTTTGCCGTGAAAAAGACACCAAAGGCCATGCCTCACATGCATGAGAAGCTTTATCCCAAATCCTAAGTTGGGATAAGTCTACGCCTAACACGCGTTGCCGGTTAGTCTTTTTTCGTAAAAAAATGACAAAGTATATGTATTCAAAATCATAGCATCAAGTCTAAGAGGGTTTATTTTCTTAGCACAATATTACATGTGGAACGGACTTAGACAATCCACATGCTAGCCCGACTCAAACGGTAGTCGGTAAAGGCTTATCAAATCCGTTGATGACTGAGGGTTTGCCAAAAATCCTATGCATGTTTGTAGGCCCATCAGCTTAATGGATATGAGCCGAGACTTGAAACAGATGAGCTAAAGACAAGTCTCAAAGACTTAGTCAAAAATGAATGAAAGACACTTTCGTGTCTCAAGTCAAAACGCGGAGGTCAGACCCGCGATGCAAAAAACCAAAACGCCAAGGTCAGAACCACGATGTAAAAAACCACAACGCCGAGGTCATACCCGCGATGCAAAAACCACAACGCCGAGGTCACACCCGGGTTCCAAATTTAAAACGCAAGGGTCCTATGTGGCAAATCCCTTCAACCAAGATGCCTTCGAAACAAGTGTAGAGAACAACTCCTTTGTGATAAGGAATCAACAGCTCCAAAATCAGAGTTGAGATCCAAAGTATTCTGAAAATTCATCCCAGTCAACCGCGAACTTTCGAAAACTTTGGAGGGGGTTCTGTAGGCTGTCTAAAAATTACAACAGATAGCTGATCCCCATCAAACACCGATGATGGAAGTTATAATTTGACGACTTCCAGAAGGTTATAATTTAAAGACTTTCACGTAGATCGATGAATGTTATAATCTGATGATCTTCACAACAACTGATAAAAACTCTAATCAACAGCCTTCACAATTAACATCGGGAGTTACAATCTGACGACTCTCATATTTTCAAGGAGCCAAGACGAAGATTACTGAACAATAGTCTTTGTAACGCTCTACAGAAGAAGCTATAAGTCATTAGCTCCTTCTAAAACGCGGAATTTACCTTCGCATTTTAGTTCTTGAAACGCAGACGACCCTCGTGTTTCCAACCCTCAACAAACAAAACGCGGGTGGCCCTCGCATTTTTCAACATCCAGCGGGTGCCCAACTCCGTGTCTCCAGTCTAAAACGCGGAGTTAGGGTTTTGAACACCAACTTGGGTGTTTGACTCATTCAAAGTACGAACTGAACGGTTTCGAAACCGTTTTTCCCACGTTTGGGAAGTTGTTTAAGGGGACGGTTACACCCCATTCAGCCCCACTTAGGAGCGAATTAAGGTGGTGGTTATACCCTTTAATCCCCGATAAATAATAGGAAACTCAATTGAGTTCGGGCTGGCTTTTTTGGATCCTCCATCCTTCGTCCTTCGATTTGGCAGCGAAGAAGAGATCTTTGGCTCGGCTTCTTCAGATCTTCTTGGAGCTTTGGAGATCGGTAACTTAGAGAGACTCTTGAATCTTCTTGGAAGACTTTTATTGAGGCCTTTAAGATTACTCGACTTGGCTTTTGAACTCTTTCTAAAGAGTTCTTCTCAACTTGATCAGAGTTCAAAACTTGCTCTGTAAGTTCTTCTAAACTCGTTCAAAGTTCTAAAACTTGCTTTGCAAGTTCTCCACAGCGTTAAATCGTAAGGAGGAGATACCGTTCCAGTGAATCAAGACGTTCGGATCATCAACGGAGGGCAAATTCGACGTAAACATTCGAAGGAGACACTCAATCTCTACCGTGAAGAACCCAGAATTAAACAAAGGGGAGAATTCAGATCAATTCTCCTCTCTTTTATAATCGAAAATCCAAATTTTAATTAAGATCGAGAGAATACAAATCAATTTTCTTTTATTTTATTTACTATAAATTTTCCACCAAACAGTTGGCGGTGAACAGCGGGAGGGGAGAGGGGCGGTGAGCTCAGGGGTTGATGGTGGAGCTTGGAGGGTGACGGGTGTCAGCTCGTCGGAGCCGAGGGGAGCTCAGGTGGAGGTGATGACGTTGGGCCTTGGTCGCAGGGAGAGCTCGATGGTCGGAGCTCGGGCCAAGGGCGAGCATCAAGGTGGGGAGGAGCTGAGGAGTTGGGTTCGGAGTTGAGGAGTTTGGAGGGAGAGATGGAGAGTGATCTGAGAGAGAGAGAGAGAGAGAGAGAGAGAGAGAGAGAGAGAGAGAGAGAGAGAGAGAGAGTTTTCTTTGGCTTGGTTGAGAGAGAGAATGAGATGAGAGAGGGGATGTGTGTTGTGGTTTTTGAGGAAGTGAGAGAGGGAGAGAGTACGAGAGGGTGTGGGTGATGTCGGCGGATGGGGGCGGGGTCAGAGGAGTGATTGGTGCGACGAAATTTAGGGAGTAGGGTAGGAGAGAGAGAAAAAATGAGAGAGATATATCATAGGTGAGGGAGGAAAACACAGGGAAAATACCCCTTTAAAATAATATAAATAATAATGACAACAATGAATAACCAAACATTAATTTAAAAGTCTTTACTATAACAACTAAATTTATAATTAGCTACCATTAAAATAAATATAAAAATCATATTTTTAAATCATAGAAATTTCTAGAAATCAGGGGAAAATACAAATACTCTTTTAAAAAATAATATTTAATATTAAAATACTAGAAAAATTATTTAAACAAGTATTGGATATTTACGATCATTACAGTTGTGAATGTTGAAATTTTGTACATGTAATGTTAGGCCTAGGGAATTGTGAATTTTGCTGATTTAAATTGAAGTTCGTCCACTAGAGTAATTCCCCTAGTTCCATGAGAAGTTTGGGTGATTCCTCCAACCCACTGGTTCCGTGAGATGTTTGGGTGATTCCTCCAACCAAGATTATAAGTTTGAGAAAATAAATTATTTTTAGAATGATTGAATGCGACATTAAGTTGGTCTGGCTCGATTGTTGATTGATTTCCTAACAGGGGACATTATTCTAAGACATGTGAAGGAGCAAGACAATTTTGGCAAGCTGGAGAACTGATTTGGTTGACCTGAACTAGACTTTTAACTTCTAAAGCTTCTAGCCTGGCATCAATAGTGATGAAAGATTCTAAAGATTATCCACTAATCTTGTTGGAAGAATTTGGTGCTACTATTTCATCAAAGTTTTCCCATTTTCGGATAATTCTTCTTAGAAGTTCCATGCCTCTTCTTCATTTTTCTTGAAGAAGGGTCATTGTCACATTGATTCTAAGGATGCTTTGGAAGCATAGTCTAGACCTTATAGACAATTTAGCACAACCTAAATTTCTCTAATGAATGATGAGAACAATGGATAAGAAAATCCTTAAATCTATCAAATTACTTTCAGAAAGGTTCTCCACTACTTTGCCTGAACTATAACATTTGATTCCAAATGTGTGTTGTTTTATTGATAGGAAAGAACTTTTATGGAATGCATTAATGAATTCCTCTTAGGTGGAGATGGTGTTTATGGGCATGCTATTACAACCATTTCTTAGTTTTTTTTATTTAAGGGCAAAAAGGATAAACATAAGTTTTATGGCACCTTCAGATAACTCCTTTATCTGGATCATTACACACACTTCTTCAAACTCACTAATGAAAATGTAAGAGTCCTTAGTGTCAGTGCCAGTGACTTTGGGCAACATTCTAATATAATGAGGTTTTAGTTCGAAGTATTTACCTATTGCAGCTAGAAGACTAATGCATGATGGCAAAGATGTCCTAGTTGGATAACACATATCCTAAAGAGTTGTGATGGTTTTTTCAGCCATTTCTAATCATTCTTATCGACCAAATTGATGTATATCCCAAGCTAGCATGCTCTAAAGAAAGACCTTTTTTTATTTTTTTTATTTATTTTTACTTTTTTATCTAAGAAAAAGATTTACAAAAGAAAAAGAAAAGCCTAACAAAGCAAAGAGCAACCACTCCAATCAAGTCCTAGACCACTAGGGTAAACCTAAATCACTAGACAGCTCCTAACTGTTCCAAGTAAATTGTAAGATATTTTTAATTCCAAACTTGGCTAACCAATTGGTCAGGCCAGTGAATTTCAAATGGGAAGTATTTGTAAAACCGACATAATTAAGCAACCAACTTCAAACCATCTTTCTTAGATACCAAAGACAAATAAAAAATTAGACTTACTTTACAAATTGCTTGTCCTATTGAGCTTGAAATCCTTAGGAACTAATGTCTAATCGATTTTAGTTAAGTCTTGGGTGATGCTTATGCAGGAGTTTGATTATTGAGCCAAGAAAGGGTGACGAAATCCCTACTTTATCTCGTTTATTGGGTTGTGTCCTTAAATTGATTTAAAAGATAGATGCAATAATCATGGTGTTGAAGTTAACTTCTGTAAGCCCTAATCTATATGTAATGCAAGGTTACATTTCCTCCGGCAATCACCAACAAGGATTAAGCATAGATGCCTAAGCAATGTTTCTAAACTGTTTTTATTAGGGTAATGAAAACAAATGTGAATTTTTTAAAAAATTTATTTATTATTTATTATGGTCGACAAAAAATAAAATTTTTTATTTCTTTTTTTACCTAATGCAAAACTAGTTCAAAGATGGCCATGTGGGAGATTAAAAAGACTTACATGGGTTAGACTCGTCGTCTTCTATTTCCCATATGCGACTCGTGTTGGCTTGAACTCGTTGCCATCCGAATCATAGTCTTCGTTGTCGTTCTTGCTCTGAGCTATTCCTGCACAAGTAAACAAAAAGGGGTCAAGGAATCTTAAAATAAAAATCTTAAACTAAAAGTTCCCCAGCAACGGCACCAAAAACTTAATGTGTTATTTTATTATATTCTGCAAATGCACAACTTTTGTTGTAGCATTTATAGGTTGTCCTCTAGAAACTTTTGTTCAGAAAATTATATCTTAAGATCCTACAATTTAAAAAATGCTTTGTGTTTGAAGGATGTTGGTTTTTTTACTAATGGACTTAAACTAGGTTACTTAGGCTAACTCCACTAGGTTTCTAAACTAGATCTTTTATTTAATCTCTTTATTTAGTAGAACCTTAAAAATATATGCTATATTTTGTTAGAAATTATAATCTATCAATTAGTCCTAATCTTTTATTTACTAGAACCCTAAAAGCATAAGCTATGTCTCGTTCGAAACTATTACCTATCAATTAGATAATCCTAGCGTTTTTAATTAATTAATCTAAACTTTTTATTACTAGGGTTTAGTCTTCTAAGTATAGTTTTTTGCCTAATTGTTTAACCCTAGATTTTATTAATCTAAACTAATCAACTTCTTTACTTAACTTAAAGATATCTTTTTATTAATCTAGATAAGTTACCTAGCTTCATTATATTAAGCTTCCTAGTGGTGATTAGCTATGCATGATTAATTTAGAGAAAAGAAGAATTAAAGAAAAGAGAAGAAAGAGCAAGAAAAATAAGAATAAGAACAAGAAAATAAAAACAAGTAATTAAACAACTTACTAAATTTCAGAAACTAAAAAAAAGAACTTGAACTCCAAAATAGCAAGCAAAACGAAGAACTTCATTGAATTCTCAGGAATTGAATGTGTAAAATACAATGACGCTAGGTCCGTATTTATACTATACAAGAATCTCTCACAATCATTAGATTAAACTTGATCTCCAAGTAATCCTCATAACTGTATGATTTGACTTGGTCAACAATTAATTGGATACAAACAATAGTCTAAAATCTAATTAAATTTAGATTTTTTCCATATTAGATACTAATGATAGAATTTGAGAAATCTGCCAATTTGGATGGATCCGTCTTATCGAGATAGATGATTTTTATATATAATATACTAGATTTTGATATCTCAGTTGGGAGAAATTGCCTTTTCTTTGCCACTAATATTTTAAATCCGAATTTAATTTAGATTTTATTTTTTCTTATCCTCCAAGTAATTGAATATTTCTTTTTCTTCTTGATTCTCTACTATAATATGATTGTTGCTTGATTAATTCTTCTAGAATTTGGACTTTTTGTGTAATAATATCAAATATTTGGGCTTTTCTTTATTCAAAAGCACTTTTTTCTAAAAATTCACTAAAAACGCCCGAATAGCAATTAAATATATACAATAACAAAGATAAATGAGGATATAAAAATAACATAAAATATGTTAATCTATCAATTAGTTCTGTAGTTAATTATCCTAAGCATAATCTTTTGGGCATTAGAGAGCACTCCACAAATCAGAAAAGAAATCAAACTAGTTTCATACTATCTTGAATTCCTACAAAAGTTAGTCATGCATTTTGGAAAATAAAAACAAGAAAACGGAATCTTGGCTAAAAAGCATAAAAGAAAGAGAATGAAAATAAAAACTAACTACAAAAATAACAGCAAGAGTATGAGAATAAAGATCTAAACTATGAGCATAAAAGAAATCTAATTAACAAAATTAAAAGAGCATAAAAGTAAATCTATAGTATAAAAAAACTATAAGAAAATAAATTCTACAAAGCATAAAAATAAATAGCAAAAATAAAAGAGCATGAAAGTAAATCTAAGCTATGAGACATGAAATAAATCTACTCTACCAATATAAAAATAAATAAAGAGAAAATAAAATCCTAAAGCATGAATTTCTAAAGTTAAAAAATAAAAGAGAAAAATAAAAACTTACGTTACAAGGAGGTAGCCCCTTCAAAGCAAATCTTCACCTCCATCAACAAAGAAAGGAAAAATTAAAAGATGGAGAAAAATTATTTTTATTAATTGTGTACAATGTTTATAATTTTGAAACGTCTTCTTAATTAAGAGTAACTCTCCTCTCAAAATAGAAATAATTATAAAAATTTTCACACTCTCAAACGGTCACTCTACCCCTCTATTTATAAATAGTAAAAATCTCTCACAACCCTTAGATTTATCTTGGCCCCAAAATTAATCCTCTCAACCACATAATTTGGCTTAGGCCCTAAGTAACCCTCGTAACCATATGACCTCTCAAAATAATACACACCATTAATTTGATAGTTGAGAGATGAACTTTGTGGGCTTCATTTCTATTGTATTTAGTTCATTTAAAACTCTTGGGCTTCTTTTGAATGATTTTGGGCTTCTTAGGATTTAGCTCGTGCTTCAAATAATTGATTATATATTCTTTCATAACTTGCTACAACTGATTAAGTTTATGGAATTTGCTAATGTAGACTGCGTCTCGTTAAAATATGTGATTTTTATATATAATATGTTAAATTATGCTTTTCGGATTGGGAGATAACATCTTTTCTTTGTGGTTGACCATCCTTAGCATGAATTTGACTTTGTTTTTTTGGTTTTTTAAAATTTGTGTTAATGCCCAAATGCAGGCCAAGTTATTGATAAATACTGACAAAGAAGGTGACGAGTGATAAGATTTTGCTTCTAGACTTTGTCGTAGGATTTAAATTTAGAATTTTGGGCTTCATTAGAGAACTTTTGGGCTCGAGATAATCTTCATTTGAGCTCTTATTCGATAATTCTTTATTACCTGTAAATTAAGATGAAGAAAATATTATTAGCTGATATATTTATACAAATAACATAAATAATGAGGGTATAAAGTTCAATAAAATATAATGATCATTTAGTGAGAGTATTAAAAATTTTCACAGTGAATACTAGTATATTCTTTTTTTCTCGGTTAGGTTAATACCTAAAATTAGATAATGACTAAATTGCCCTTATGTTGGTTAATTATGTTCCATTACCCTCCATGAAGTTTTTCTCACCTCTTTCCCCCCTTTCTGGCCATGCGTTTGCCTCCCTAGACTACCAAAGGATTTAATTTGATTTTGTTGATATCTAGGCTTTTTGCTAGACTTCCGTAATTCAAAGACGAAAGAATAAAGATTGGCACTATTGATCTAATGGGTTTGTAAGGATTAGCCACATTCTTGACTGTTGCGTGTTAAAAAGGACAAGATACCTTCTGTTTACTGAAATACTTATATTGGAGTTTGCAAACAAATTTAGATTATGTATATATCAAAAGTTCATTAGAACTATATTTAGTTCTAAACGAATATAGGGATAGGAATAAGACTGAACTTTGACTTGGACTAAGGAAGGAAAAGCCAATGTTTGTATTTTCTTTTGAATTTTATATATATATATATATAAAAAACGTGCATAAATCCTAGTATTATATATATATATAAATCTAGGATTTATGCACGTGCAATGCACGTGATTAATATTATGATTAAGTATTTTTGACTTATTTCTTTACTAAAATTTGTTTCTCAGTTCCACTTTGATTATTTTTCTCACTTATGTTTTCAAACTTTACTATTGTGATTATTATTTTTTAATGTTTGTTTGAATGGGCAACACCAAATTTAAAATTTTCATGTAATAATTGAATTGACAAGAAATAACTATAATCTAAAGCTAATTTGAATTTTCACGTTATTTAGATCGACATGAAACCAAGCTTGACTTAAAAAGGTATAATGCTATAAAAGTGAAAAACACTTGAAAAGATAATGTTATAAAAGAAGGATGAATAATTAAAGCCAATAAGATAAGATGATTAATTAAAAGTGGGCTAGAATGAAACTAAAGAGAATATAAATTTTGTTGCTAATCAATGATAGACTTTAGAAAAAAGCATAAAATAAAGATTAATGCTAACTCTATTACATTTTTATATGATAAAAGCATCACTTTAGTTTCTATTGCAAGATTATTTATATAAAATTTTATATTAAGTTTATGATTCCTTCAGTATTTTAGAATAAAGTATGAAAAATTATAAGTACTTACTAATTTTTCTTGTATTTTTCGTGAATAATGTTTTTTTTAATTAGGACATAATTGTTCAATATGTTCTTCAAGAAGAACTCGGTTAGTGCTTCTTTGCTCGATATGCTTTTTATCAATGTCAATTCAGGTGATTCATGAATGTTTCTGAATTTTAAGTTTATTTCCTTCACTTCTCCATTTGAAATGAAAACAACTTAGTTCTTTTAAAGGATATCTCTAAACTTTTGGATAGTTTCTCCATACATAACTCATTGTATTTTTTTTACTTTATAAATAAATATTATCAACATTAGAGATAAATGTTTATATATTATTATCAATTAATACTAACCTATTATATCTTAATGTAATAATATCAAATATTTCCTCTTTTCTTCGCCAAATTTCAGCCTTTTGTGATTTAAACTTTTGAGGTTGTGTTTTGCAAATTTTAAACTTTGATAGTATTTTATGAAAATTTTAAATTTTAAGTTGGGCGCTTATAATTTTCATGTTTCATGTATTGGTGATAAGTTTTTAAATGTTAGAATATTTCTCGTAACTCTGAAAATTTGAAGGTATTTTTATAATTACTAAAATTTTAGGTTGTTTTTTAAAAAAAATAAATTTTTAGCAATCTGCTGATAATTTCTAAATTTGATATGTACCAGTTATAAGTTTTAAAATTTTAGAGTTTTTTAATACTTTTTTACTTTTGAGAGAGTTTTTGTAATTTGTGTACCTTTGAGGATATTGTCTTTTTACTAATTTTAAATTTCTATGTGCCTAATGGTAATCCCTGTAATCCATCTATGTTGTTTCTAAGTTTTGAAATCTCTAAATTTTAGAATGTTTTTTTTGTAATTTAAACATGGCTAAATAGCACTTATATACCCTATTGTTTTACTCTTGTAGTAGTTATATACCCTAAGTTATAAAACATAGCAAAAAAATACCCTGAGTTGGTAAACTATTTAAATTTAGCTAACGATGTTTAAAAATATATGAAAGGACAATAATGCCCCTCCTTAAGAATTAACCTCCCCCCCAACATAGTGAAAGCTCTAATTTTCTACTGTTACCCATATTAAAGAGGAAGAAGAAGTTGGAGACCACGAAAAGAAGATAATGATGATGAAAATAATCTAATTTGCGCGCGGGGTGGGGGGGTCGGGGGTAGGGGGTAGGTAATACAGTAAATAATATAATAAATGAGGGTAAGAAGTATTCAAGTTGGTCATAGGTCCAGCACGTGAGAATACTCCAGAGAATATTCTCACAGTTGGTTAACAGAAGGTACCAACTTACAAATTTTTGCAAACTCAGGGTATTTTTTGCTATATTTTATAACTTAGGGTATATAACTGCTTCAAGAGCGAAACACATAGGGTATATAAATGTAATTTAGCCTTTAAACTTTTGAGGTTGTTTCTATAATTTTTAAAATGTTGAGGGTGTTAATTACAAGTTTTAAATTTTTAGATATCATGTTTGTATTTTTGTTTTAAAAAGTCAAGGTGTTTTGTGTAATTTTAAACTTTTAAGGCTATTATATGCAAATTTTAAAACTTTTGGATTTTTTTTATATTACTTCATGTGTTATAATATGTTATCTATGTATAATTTCTTAATCTTATTTTTTTTCTATATTTTTGAGTTATAGGTAGTTCATAGGAGTTAATACAGGATATAATTAGTATTTGGATAGATTAAGATTTAAGTGAAATATTCAAAATAACTTTTTTAAATATAGTATAATTTCTTAATCTTATTTTTTAAAATGTTGCTGTTGTTATTATTATTATTATTAGTGTTACTATTGTTGTCGTCATTTGAAATGACAATAAAGGATGAGATGCTTCAAACATTTTTCAACCAAGAAAATAAACAAGCGGAGAGGCATTTCTTTTTTCATTGTTAGTGACTTCCATATAACCCTTTCAAACCTCCAAGGGACAATATATTTCATATGGCCAAGGGGTATGTTGAGGCCATCGTTAACATATGAGACCAATTTTTAAGGTGACAAAGCAGTAGGTAGGTTATGAGGTCACATGCAATATTAACTTTTATTGGGTCCAGTTGTTAAATTTGAAGTTAATGTATTATCCTGAAAAAAATGTTTTTTCTTTAATTACTATAATATATAAGTTGTGCTCTGGTTGACATACTAATTGTATGGACGAAGGATCATAATTTTCAGACACTTTGTAAACCTTTGGTCATATGCGTGGTCTACATTATCGATTCTTATAGTTAAATACTACTTTACCGATATACACGTATAATTTTATTTCCGGCTAAAAATTACAAGCATCATA
Source organism: Asparagus kiusianus (assembly GCA_022839385.1). Lineage (NCBI taxonomy): Eukaryota > Viridiplantae > Streptophyta > Magnoliopsida > Asparagales > Asparagaceae > Asparagus > Asparagus kiusianus. The sequence continues at coordinate 226,470 of BQKN01001073.1, read as the reverse complement.
CTTTGATAGTTTTAAGTATAAGTAATAAGCTTTTCATAAAATAGTTTGAGAAAATTAGATATGACATTAGATGGCAATTTATTTGGTCAAATGACCTATCAAAATAGATATTTCTACACCTTAGTAGCTTATTTGCTAAAAAGGTGAACCATTATAGCTAGAAGTACTTACAAAATCTCTCACGTCAAACTTTTCGTAGCTTTTCTTAACAAAGTCTATAATTGATCGGATCAATTTATTGGTAAACTTATCGAAAAATTAGAAATGCTTACTGCTTATTTTGGATACCTAAGCTCAGGGGCGGATCTATACACAGTCTAGGTGGGGCCACGGTCCTCCAAAATTTTGGGAAAAAAAGATAGAGTGGTTTCTGTAAAACATTCTCCCTTAAAAATTAAAATATATTCCTTCTACATAATTTTTATCTTCCTCTTTTAAAATATTTTGGAGATATTGATGTTGACTATTCTACTCGTTTTGTTTGGGTTGTGGTATATCTCTTGCGAATAAAATTGTATTAAGAAAATTTTTCGTCTATCTTTTGTACGCGACCCCCTCCCATCAGAACTGAAATCCTAGATTCGCCCCTGCTTAAGCTTTCGTTTCTTCACTTAAAAAAAAGATGCAATTTCACCCGCCAATCGTAATATATCTGCACTATTGTACAAAATTAGAAAAATTTTGATGACCAGTTTGTACAATTAAAATTGCACAATAAAAAAATGTTACAATCTAAAATGAAAGGGGCCAAACTGCAAAAGTGGCAGCTCCAGTATATAACAACAGTCCGAGTCGTTAAGGAGACCAAAGAAGGGGGAAAAGGAAAATATTGAAGCCGCTAAATTCATTTCCAGGGCAGGTAGCGATCTTTGTCCTCCTCCATTTTTTTATTACGATTTTAGAAAGAAAAGACTAGGGTTTTTTTTTTGGCTCCGAGATCTAAATACATCGAAGAATTTTGACCCACGTTTATTCTAGTTTGTGTCTGATCTGATCTTGGTTTCTGAACTCGTAGATGTTGGGAGTCGTTAGGAGAAAGCTCGCATGTGGAGGTTTCCCCTCTTCGGTAAATTAAAAAAAATGGGCATTTTGAGTTTTTTTCTTGGATTTTTTTTTATAATTAGAGCTAATTTTTGTAATTTGTTTATTTCAGATTTGTCCTGTGATATCTTTTCTACCCAAATGTTACTCGACCGCTGCAAAAGAGGTGAGTGTTGATTCACTGTTTTTAGGTTTGTGTAGAAATTGGTTAGAAAAGAGCTTAATTATAATAGCATTTGTATTTGTTGGTGAGTTTCTAAGGTTTCATTTCATAGGGGATTGACAAAGATAAATTAGGAAGATGAAAATGAAATATTTGGAATGGAGGACTATGTTGTTATTGGAACTTTGGAAGGCTTAATTAGACAAATGCTTCTTGTTCCCATTTGATTGTAGAATACATTGAAGTTGAACGCAAATTTTTAGGTGATGAACATATGACTATCATTTGCTTTATGATTCAAAATATTTTGCAATTAAGAAATAAGACATTATATAACCACATGTAGCTAATATAGGAAGTTGGATAGATTAAGGGACAGGTCTAAATTAAAGATGAAATGGGGTGCACTGCTAAGAAGCTACATGTATCTTGAATAAGGTGAGAAAGAGAAGTGAGTTGGGTTTTCACATGTGGGAAAGATATCAACGAATAAGAGGTAGATGTAAAGAGCATGGCTTGAGGAAGTAAGAAAATGAGTTTGGGAGTTGCTAATTTATGTTATATGATAGTTGATATATGTAATGGGGAAGAACTCATTCCTGTAGCTGACCCCATGCATTTTGATAGTTCTGGCATGGCTACCGTCTATTGTGAGGAAATGGACTTCAGAAATTTATATCGGATTTTATAGAACTTGATGAGTGAATGAACTTCATAGCTTTAAGATATATGTCATTTATGCTTATAAGTTGAAGCTTGGAATAACTGTTATTTGAAGTTTGTCAATACAATTGCTAGCTAGTTGAATCTCGGGTAAAATAATTGCCATGAAAAATTAGGATAACATAACGTGGCTAGTAAATATTGGAAATCCCATTACTGGATCGGTAGGATAGGGTTTGAGAGTCTTGCTTGTTTTGAGGCTATACTCTCCACCACTGTTATAGATAGCGGTAAATAGCTCCGCAATAGCGGCGCTAATAGCGTTAGCGGTCCCTTTCCGCTACGCTTTTGCCTAATAGCGGTGACATGCGGTGACATATTGCAGAATATGCGTTTTCTGCTCGCAAAAGTAGCCAATAGCACGCCATAACGTTGAATAGTGGGCGATTATGGGAAAACTTCGCTTTTTGACCGTCATTTAAAAGCGGTTTGAGGTTTATTTTTTTAAAATTAAACCCGACCCGCAACCACTGCATCCCACCGCCTCTCGCGATTTCCGACGTATTCCCGCCGCCTCTCATAGCCTCCGACACCTCCCTCAGCACTTCCCCTCACCTCCTCTCGCCGGGAGCTCCTCTTACTACAGTCTTGTTACCGCTTAGCTGATCTTCTCAAAGACGACGACTCTTTGATTCCTCCTCCAGTTGTCTTCAATATTATGTGACGATCGCATGTCTAATTTCATGTTTAGGATATTTTTAAATCATCAAATATGCACTTTTAGATTTTCTAGAATTTTCTTTAAATTTTTTTTGAATATTTATACATATCTAAATTAGACGGCTATTTGACTTTGTGCTTTTTGCCGCTATTTTACCATAATAGCCTTAGCGATGTCTCATCGTTACGCGACGCTATCCGCTACCGATAACCTTGCTCTTCACCCCTTCCCCCAACAACCCAAAAACACACATACACGAGCAAAAACAAAAGAAAACACTTGCCTTTTAGCATTTTGCCATTTGAATCACAAGATCTCTCTGATTCTTTTTTATTCTTCTTCTCAGATGGAGCTTGTTTCTTGTGAATTTTCATTTTACTTTCCATGCCTTGTTTTGTGCATCTGTTTCCAATCCTTTTGAACTTTGCCAATGATCTCTACATTCCTTCGTATAAAAATTTTTCATAGGCCGTGTCAAATTTGTGTGCTAACTGACTTGCGGAAATGCTTGTTCTGCTAGATGACGGTGCGTGATGCTTTGAACTCTGCGCTTGATGAGGAAATGTCTGCTGACCCGAAGGTTTTCTTAATGGGTGAAGAGGTAACTGAAGCGGGATAAAATTTCAAATCTTTCTTCTTTTGCACTTCTTGTTCTGATGAACTCAGTGTTTATGCAGGTTGGAGAGTACCAAGGTGCATACAAGGTTAGCTCTCATGAAAGTTATATTTTTGTTGCATTTTTTTTATAATAACATTTCTTTTTCTATATTAACTAACTCTTACTTATTTTTGTAGATCTCCAAGGGGTTGCTTGATAAATATGGTCCTGAAAGAGTTGTTGACACACCAATCACTGAGGTTACTTAATGGCACAAGTAGTTTAAATTTAACGTCTGCTTAGAAAGACTCATACTTCTTTGATTCATCGTTTAATTCTTGCAAGTTGCTTTTCCTTTTCTTGCTGATGCTAATCATATGCATGTTCTCTAACCTTGCAGGCTGGATTTACCGGAATTGGAGTGGGATCAGCTTATTATGGTCTTCGACCTGTCATTGAATTTATGACTTTTAACTTCTCTATGCAGGTTAGTTTGCAACTGGTTTTCTAGATCGATTTTCGTACAAGAATTATGATTCTTACATGGAATCCCCATCTCATTTTTTCTCTAAAGTGCCGGTTATTTTCTGGTGCAGTGGCTACCAAATTTTTGTGTGTAGAAATCACTGTGTTACAAAAATGAAGAGGAAACAATTATTGGAATTTTCCACCAAAATTTAATGTGTAAATCACTATGTTACAAAAATGAATAAGAAATAGTTTTTTATTTTCTATATGTCATACGACATCTGCATGTAGCTTTGTGAGTTCATTTTTTCTTTAATTTATCTGTCTTGTGCACATCCATGTATCCGCTCTCTATGTGTTTCTGTTACACAACATGCTTTGGTCTTACGGAGTTCATCAGTATATATATAT
>BQKN01001073.1:186255-202405 GCA_022839385.1 Asparagus kiusianus | reverse complement strand
GTTGGATGATGAGATATTTATTTGATCATTATCATTTCATCAGTCATCGTGTATTATCTTTTACTTGCTTTTGTACCTACACCTATTATTGACTCTACTAGATAAATGTTAATTGTGATGGTGAAACATGTCGTTGCACGGTGTGGTGCATGGCAGGTTTGACATTCTTGATTTTACCTTGGACTGCAGCCTTGTGTGAACCCAGGGGCGTCACATTGAAATCTATATTGATATCATAATGTTGTCCTATGTAATAAATACAAGTAAAAATAAAATAAATTTGTATAAAATAGGTAGTTCAGTGACGTTCTGTGACATCACTTTATACTACGCGGCTCTACCATTGTTTGCAGCTCTAGTGTAGATCTCATAAATTACTATTGGTCCTCGGTATCATTTAAATCAATTAAAAAATTACCTAACCTTTTATGCGCATGAAAAATATGTCAAAATCTAAGTATTTAATATTGAGAAATGGTGGGAACAGAGCAGTGGACAATTGAGTGTTGCTACAGGCTCTCAATTATGGGACTAAGAGAGGGGACAGGTGAGGTGTCCCCTCCCTATTGCATAATAAGTTGTTCATATCAGCTCATTATGCAATAGGAGGGGGACATCTCACATGTGCCCTCCAATGCTCCCATATTTTGGGTCCCTACACCGCTCTTTTGTACGAAAAAATGCCTTAAGGACCAAAAATATGGGACCAAGGGAGGGGACATATGAGGTGTCCCCTCCCTATTGCATAATGAGCTGGTCATATCAGCTCATTATGCAATAGGAAAGGGACATCTCACATGTGCCTTCCAATGGTCCCATATTTTGGGTCCCTGTAGCAGCGCTCTTTTGTACGTCTAATCATTCTCATCAAAAATTATATGTCATACCAAATCATTTCTCTATGGAAACACACAACCCCTTGAAACAGTAAATACCAGGTTGACTCTATTAGGGCTATTGTTTTCATGTATTTTGTGGGTTTTGCATTGAAAAGTGAGTTCCCCAAGCTTAGAATCCTAGTTTGTTATTAAATACAATGTTTGTTTGTTATTTTTCATGCCTCCAATATGAGGTTGACTTGTAGGATAGATGCATCTATTGTGATCCCTAAAAGTTATGTTGATTTCACTCACATTTGTGATTATAGTCACATATCCTTAACAAAATGCATGTGCAACCAAACAATGTTCGATTGGATTTTATTTCTTATACAAATATAATTTAACATCCATTGTAAAAGAAACATGCTTTTCAATATGAATTTTTCTAGATCCATGATATGCATAAAAAACAATCCATGAACCAAACAGCCCCTTGAAGATTGTAGTCCTGTCAAGAGCTCAAAGGAGAACTGCGCTGACATTTTTTATTTGTTGCTATTTATTTATGCATTTGTTAATTTGTTGTTGAGAATAATTGCAAACAGTTGGCGGAGGATACAGATGGACTAAACTCGGGACGGTTTTAGAAATGTGATGCAAACGTCCTTTGGAATAAGTTTAGGTTGAAACAAGTAAGCATGTGGAACTGTTCAGACTTTCTTATATCTGGAATAAGTGAGGATGGCGTGAAGAACTCAAGAATTTCCCCTAAGGCTAAATGTCGGAACACCCCTTAACTTTGTACAATTATTAGATAACAGTCCATAACTTTCAAAATATTAAAAAAAACCCCCTAAAGTTAGGATCTTTTAAGGGGTTATCAAAAGCACTCCATTAACGTTAAGATTTTATTAGAAAACCCCCTAAAACATAAACCACAATTTTCGTTGGTGAAAACATCCCCATGCACAATTTTTTCCACCCATGTGAAAATTACGGTAAGCATTGCTTGGGGTGTTTTCTGATAAAATTTTAAATTTAAGTGGGGTTGTTTAATAACCCCTCAAAAACCCCTAACTTAAAGGGGTTTTCTGATATCTTGAAAGTTATGAGGGGTACGTTATTGGGTTTTTCTTGATATTTAGCCTTTCCTGATGTAGTTCCGTTAGTGATTAGATGAAAAACTTTATAGATTCTAGATGGACTCAAGATATCCTTTTTTATACTAGTTTTTATGCACGTGCATTGCACGTGGTTAAATATTATAATTATTTATTTTTAGTTTGTTTCCTTACTAAAATTTGTTCTTCGACTTTAATTTGATAGTTTTTACTCACTTACGTCTCTAAAATTTAATATTGTGATTATGTATCTTCTTTAATGTTTGTTTGAATGGGTTATACTCAATTTTAAATTTCATGTTGATAATTGAATTGGCACGAAACCAACATAAAGCCAATATGAATATTCATGTTATTTGGATCGACATGAAAGAAACTTTTACCTATAGAAGTATAGTGTTACCAAAGTAAAAAATACTTGAAAAAATAGCATCATAATAGCAAGAGGAATAATTAAAGTCAATAAGCATAGAAAATTGATTAGAAGTGGCTAAAATGACACAAAAGAAGTAAGGTTTTATTCCTAATTATTGATAGACTTCATTAAAAAACATAAACTAAATATTAATGCTAACTCTATTATAATTTTATATGATAAAACATCCATAAAATAAGTATATAAAAATATTTTAAAATTCATGAAAACCTCTTCCAAATATTCCTAATTTTACTAAAAAATTAGGCTATTCTATAAAATATTAAGAAAAGATTATCTTTTATTCTTTCTGTTTTATTTTTATTGAGCCGAGATCAAACATTCTTCACTTTTATCTTTTTCTAAGGTAATTTTTGAGTGATGTCTTCATCATCTATATTAATTATGACATCAATGTGGACCTATTTCTTATGCTATTATCTTTTCTTGGGCTCATTTACTTTTTATCTTCTCATCTAACTTTACAAGTAATTTCAATGAGAACAAATGTTAATTTCACATATATGATAATTTTTCTGTGTTTCTAATTCATTATTTAAGTTAAGTTAGGATCGACCTATTTTTTCTTTGCAATGAATTCTTGTATTGTGCACCTAATAAAAGTTTCTACTGTGTCACACAGTGTTACCTTTTCAATGTCCTAAGTCATCAGAGATTCTATAACATTTATCATTTGGACACTCGTTATTAACAACTATATCCACCTTTTTTTTGCGGCATTTGCAAGCGTAAAACCAAATCTCAAGTCTACTATAAGTGATAGTTATTTTTGTCTTGAATGTGCAATAGCGTATTTGTATATTGGTAAACTTTTTTCTTAAGTTATGATAAGTAAGTATCATATGTATATATTTTATCCACTATAGTAATTTCCCACCTTTTGTCTGGCTTGTTAAGTAAGTATTATGTGGATACATTTTATCAATTATAGTGATTTTTTCCTCTTGTCTGGTTTGGTATATCTTATAATATAGTTAATCAATAGCTTCACGTTAGTTGCTATTACATTGTCATCTATGTTTAATTATATAATAAGTTTATGACTCCTTTAGTATTTAAAGAATAAAATAATGAAATTTTATAAGACTTACTAATATTTCTTGTATCTTCTATGAAAAATACTTCTTGATTGGAAAAAGTTATTTAATACATTCTCCAATGGGAAACCAGTTGACGCTTCTTTGACAAATATGTCTCTTGTTAATACCAATTCAAGTGATTTATGTAAGTTTATGAATTTTGGGTTAATTTCGTTCACTTTTCTATTTAAAATAAAAACAATTAGATCCTTTTGAAGGATTTCTATGAACCTTTTAGTAGTTTCTCCATACGTAACTCATTGTATTTTTTTACCCTGTGAATATTATTAACATCAGAGAATATTTTTTACCCTATGAATATTACTAACATCAAAGAATAATGTTTATCAAATATAATCAATTAACATTAAGCTATTATATTATAGTCTTTTGTCAATTTTAAGTGATTTAGTCTTCTATGAATTAATGCTACTGTAAGTGTCGGAATACCCGACGTGTATATTTTATAAAAAAATTTCAAAGTAGTGCTAGTATCCATCAGAGGAGAAATAATATTTAGGTATGCTAATCTCTTCTTGACCAAGTCGTATCACCAATCTCAAGGAGAGTAGAGAAATCCCTAAATATTTACTCCTTAGATACATATTAGTATCACTTTGTTTATAAAAAAATATGAGTTGCATGCTTTCAGAAATTTATTTCTTTCTGTTAATTACTCTTGTTAAAAGAAATCCTTGATTAGTAGAAAACAAAGAATTAAATAAACATTAGAAATCAAATGCAAAGAGATATTGATTTTATTATCTTTCTAATGTATTACAAAATTTAAGGGAAAGAAAATGAGATCTTGGGTCTCCAAACAATGTTCTGGAGCCCTCCTCCCTTTCAAAATAAAAAATGTAGAGGATCTTGTCGTTGTTGTTTCAAACTCCAAGTCATTCTTTCTTTTTAATCTCTCCACCTTTTCTCTATCTTTTCTGCCGTTCTTTTGTTATCCTCTCCCCTGAATGGCAAATGAGATCTCAATTTATAAGAAGACAACAGGAAGTTATTGCCAGGTGTTTGAAAGGGATTGGTAAAGGAGTTATTATAACTTCCTTATTAAGATTGTTACATTCGTTTATCATAATGAACATTTCCTTTGCCTTTCACTTCTCGTTTATCTATCAACTTATCTTTTTTTATTTCTTAAAATATGTGTTATGTGGAGCCTATATACCTTCAACTAAAATTAGGTGTGTAGGATGAGTATCCTCGAGTTAGATTTTATTACTAAGGCTTATCATCACATGATAACACCAATATATTGAAATTGACATGCACCCTCAAGTTTGAGAATTTGGTTAATATGAAGGGGTGAGACATGTGTTTTTATATTGGATTAATAGAGGGTACATGTACTCTCAAACTTACATGAGGTGTTGTCATCCTCAATCAGTTTTAATTTATATGAGGTACTATCTCTCATATTGGTTTTGATCTATATGAGGTATTATCATCCTCATAATAGGTTTCATTGGCAGGACTTGTTGAGCTTATCAAATTTGACAACTACAAGGGAAAGACGTGCCTCTCTGAATTAAATAATATAGAAAGCCTACCTTCAAGTTAACTTGTATATGAGCTGTAGGTATCCTCAAATTAATTTCACTTTTAAAGCTTATCAAAAGGCATTAAACCCTTTATGGCTGGTCATGATTTTTATTTGTGTGTCTACAACTACCTTTATATTTTTGATACTCCAACTTAAGAGTAAAATTATATGTAATTACTTTTATTTAGACAATGATATTAAATTTTAATATATCAATATATTTTTTAAATTTCATGGTTTTTATAATTTTAAACTTTTGAGGTGTTTCTATAATTTTTTAAAACTTTGAGGGTGTTAATTGCAAATATTAATATTTAGGGGGCTACTATTAATTTCTAGATTTTATGTTTGTCGTTTTATGTTTTGAAGTCAGGATGTTTTGTGTAATTTTGAACTATTGAGGGTGTTTTATGTAATTTTTAAAACTTTTTAGTTTTTTTAGAATAATTTATGTATTATCTTTTTCTATCATCCCTGAGGCTTAATTGATGCAACAAAGAGCTTTTTGCGGTGGAGAAAGGAGAATCTATGTTCAAGTTTGTTTGTTTGTAATTTTTAAAACTTTAAGGGTGTTTTCTATAAATTATAAATTATGAAGGGGATATTTGTAACTCCTATATTTTTAATGTACTGTTAGATTAAATTATATTAGTATTTTTACAAATTTTACAATCTTGAGGATTTTATCTTGCATTTTGTAAATAGTTTAGAGTGTATTGCAAATTCTATAAAATTGTGGGGGTTGTTTGTGTTATTTGTAGGATTTTAGTATGTTTATAGGTTTGAAATTTTCAAGTTGTCTTTTACAAATTTTGAATTTTTAGGAGTTTTTTTGTATTTTTTAGAACTTAAAAGATACTTTCTCCAATGTCAAAAACTTTTATTTTTTAGCTAGCATATATTTTTTGTATTTTTCAGAACTTACACGATACTTTCTCCAATATCAAAATTTTTTATTTTTTAGCTAGCATATATTTTTTTAGATTTATCACTGAATTGAAATAAATAAAACTTATAATTTTTAAGATGTTTTAATAAAATTTTAAATTTGTAGGGGTGTTTTTATAATTTTAAAAACTTGTAGGATATTTTTTACAAGGTCCAAAAACTTTTAGGTGCTGGCTAACATATATATTTTAGATTTCTCTGCAAAATAAAATAAGTAAAAGATTTGAATTATATCAAACATATCTTCTTTATCCAATAACATGTTAAGTCTCATTATGGATAGGATAAATTATTGAATTATAAATTCAAAGAAGATAAAAAAATTAGAATAGATTAGGATAATAATATAATATTTAAAAAAAGTTAAGGGTAATATTGACCATGAAAACATTTTTCCCGACTCGTACTTTTAAAAGGAGTATGATTTATCTAATAACATGTTAAGTCTCATTATGGATAGGATAAATCATTTAATTATAAATTCAAAGAAGATAGGAAAATTAGAATAGATTAGGATAACAATATAATATTTAAAAAAAATTTAAGGGTAATATTGACCATGAAAAGATTTTTCCTCAACTCGTACTTTTAAAAGGAGTATGATCAAACGTATCTCTTTTATCCAATAACATGTTAAATTTTATTATGAATAGAATAAATTATTTAATTACCAATTCAAAGAAGATAGGATAATTAGAATAGAACAGGATAACAATGTAATATTTAAAACAATTTAAGAGTAATATTGATCATAAAAAGATTTTCTCGAACTCATACTTTTAAAGGGAGTATGATATAATGAGAAATTGATGGTAGCTCTAAAGGCATAGAAAGCTTATATGTGGAATGGAGAAAAAATAATGTGGATCATATAAAAATAGTCACATCCCTTTATGACAATGTAAAAAATCTCATAATTTTAAATATTACAATAATCAAATATCAAAAAATATAATAAGAAAATATTAGGTAATCTCAATCAAATTATAACTATCCATAATTAAAAATCTCATGATCACATATTTAGTTGTAGAAATTAAAGAAAAAAATTACTCATGTAGATAGTCACTCTACAAAAATAATATATACAAAATTGTACATGTACCAAGTCATAAGTAAAGTTAATGAAGTAGTTTTTCTCTTAAAAAAATTGACAAATTAGTCAATGTTTTTTCTATTATTCATTAAATATTCTATCTTTACTGATTTTATAAAAACAAATTAGTAGTTTATACGTGCCCACCTTTAAATAAAAAGGAAATTATAGAGCAAAAGATCCCATCTTTGAGTATATATAGCATGCATCACTGCTGGAATTTTAACTTTTAGCGACGGACAAATCCGTCGCTATAGGTCCATTTTCCGTCGCTAAAAGTTTTAGCGACGGAAAAAATAAAGTTCCGTCGCTAAAATATCGACGCTATAATAGGGGTGCCTAAAATGACTTTTAGCGACGGACTTTCCGTCGCTAAATATTAGCGACAGATTATTAGCGACAGAAAATTGGTCGCTATTTGAAAATAATAAAAAATTAAAAAAACAATAGCGATGGATTTTCCGTCGCTAATATATTTTTAGTGACGGATAATCCGTCACTAAAAATATATTAGCGATGGAAAATCCGTCGCTATTGTTTCTGGAATATGCACAGATGTGATTTCGTGCACGTTTTCCGTCGCTAAATAATACTTTAGTGACGTAATTTCCGTTGCTAAAATTATTTTTAGCGACGAAAATTCCGTCGCTAAAAATTTAAAAATAAGAAATTAAAAAAATATTTTGAAAATTGAAAATACCCTGTACAATATCGATAATAATTTTTAAAAACCTGTTCAATCAGCAGAAGAAAGCTTCAATCTCACGCAAATATCACATCTCACGCATATATCACACATTTAATTCAATAAAAGCAAGTAAAAGTTTCTCGACAGGTACATAATAAGTATTGTTTATACAACACAAGAAATTGTTTTCAAAGGTATATTAAGGACAATCAATCCTCCTGATCATCATCATCCTCATCCTCAACACCAGCCACATTATGACTACCCCCGACTGCACCTTGTGAAGAAGTCCCGGCCTATTAATATAAATTAAATGTTAACAAGTGTGTGTAAACGTTAATAAGAGTACAAATATAAATATACTACAACACAACACCACAAAATCACAACACAACAACACAACACCACAACACAACAACACTACACCACAACAACACAACAACACAACACCACAACACCACAACACTACACCATCACAACACAACACAACACTGCACAACACATCACCACACATCACACCACAACAACACCACAAATCCTCCAACCTCACACACCAACCAACAACACTCCCCCTCGCCCTACCTCTCCCCCCTCAACCACCACCACAACAAAATCCCCACTCCTCATCCTCAACCACAAATCCTCCAACCTCACCCACCAACCCACCAACCAATACCACCAACACTACGCACGCATACACCATCAACACCACCATCACATAAAAACATTATAAGTATATATTTTGAGGTTTGTGTTAGGGTTAGAGTTAGGGTTTGTGTGTAACAATTTGTATCAGTGTGTATCAGTATGTACGATATCATCTAATTAAAAAAAACAAAGTATATATATTACCTGTGACGACAAAAACCGTCTCCTATATGCCTCCTGAGCCTCCTGAGGCAGAGTCAACATGAATTGTGTGAACTCCAATTCGGTCTGCTCCCGGCGCCTCCGTTCTTCCTCTAGAGCTCGCTGATATGTTGTTTGCTGCGACTGCCAATCTTCAATCGCTTTTAATCGCTGCTCCATCGAGTCTTGATATGAACTGCTTCCTGGTGTTCCTTGTGGTGCTGCAGACTCGTAGGTGCTACTAGACTCGTGCGGCCTCTGCTCGGATCCTCTCCACCGATATCTGTTCTTCCTACTAGGTCCAATGACCGTCTCGATGATGGAGTCCTCATCCTCCCTACTTAGCCGGGCAGGAGTGTTAGAATAGACCTGAGACTGAGTCAATTGCTCCTGTACCTTGGCATGTACTTTCTCTTGCGATATATCAAAACAACCCGGGCAAATCGACTTAATAATGATGCATTGATATGAAATTGAATATATAAATGAACTGCTACTTATAGCCAGATCCTTATTCTTTGCTTTCTTCTCTTCATCGGCGTAATTCAGGCTCCAGGAAATCAGAATACGATCTGCAAAATGTCTGAGATCTCCCCTTCCCTATTTTATTCAAATATATCATTAACCCATAATACATAAATTATACTCAACGTAAAAGCTAATATATTATATACCTCAAGCTCTAATTGATGATAATGCTGGCTGAATGTACTGGAGCCCCCGTGATGCTCGTAACTGCGAGGCGCGTTGCGATTCCTCCTTGCTATTTCAGCTTGAGCCTACAAAACAATGTCAATTCGAAACAATATAGAAATTCAAACAATAAATTAAAAATATATACTTCAATAATTCCTGAATTTCAGCCGTGTCCCAGTAACTGCAAAGTGTAAAAAAATCTACTCCATCCACACGCGTGTCAAGATGCCAGTATCGCTCCCAATCTTCTGTTATTTGGACAAAATATTTTTTCTTTACCTCAAACCGCCATCTCTTGAACGATACATTGATTTGCCCGAAGCAGTACGTCCAGGCACAAATATTATCGTCAAGAAAGAAAAATCGCTTCAGCATATAAAGAAAAAGTAGATACAAATCAGTGTATTAAACATAATAATAAACTAATAACTAATAATGATAAAAATTAAAATAAGTGACTCACACATATATATCTCCAACAAGCCACCAGCGCATCAATCCGCTACGATTTCCACGTCAAAAATATGTTGAAGAAATCGTGTCTCCTGGCTAAAGCGGCAAGAAAATTGTTGAAAGCATTGGCAAAGGCCTCAACAGGCACTCCGTTTTCCCATCGGATCACAGCCCTCTGATTAATATCAGGGATGAGGTTCGATTCCTTAGTAGCATTGCGGCCGCGTCTAGGAGGTCGCTCGGTACCTGCGAAACAAAGAATCGAATGAAACAATGAATCAATATATATTTGCGAAAAAAATTTAAAATAATAACCGATAGACTATAAAAATTTATTCATACCTTTGAGTTCGAGGCATCTACGCTTTGCTTGTTCGTACCTTTGCTGCGCGATGGGGCGCATATCATGATAAGAATCCCAATCATCCCTCACCTTGGCCGGACCGTGGACTCGCTGATCCGTAATAGAATCTGGCGGTAGTGCCGCAGTTTCTAAAGGTACGCTATACGGCTCAAATCTCCTCTCCTCTAATATATCTGCATGCGGTGGTGGTGGTATCTCCGCATGCTGTGTAGGATCAGCCTGTGTCTCCACGTCATGTGGAGCATCTCCGCGTGATGTGTCCTGTGGCTGCGAGTCATGTGTAGCATCTCCTCCTCCTGTGTAGTAAATGTTAAAAATATATTAGGCTCATGTTAATAGTTTATAGAAATGTACAAATATAACAAATAAATAAAAATACCTAACGTAGAGGCATGTGCGTCGCCTCCAGAATGTCTACCAAAAATTCTCTCAAGCGCTTTCTTGCGTAATCCTTTCGTCATCTATACTTTGAAAACATAATGAATATCCAACAAAGGCAATAATGTAATATAGATGTCCAGTTAAACAGATAATACAAATAATTAATAAAACAGCACATGGCAACAGAATCGTGTGTACATGATGTCCAGTTAAACAGATAATACAAAGGCAATAATGTAATACATGACACACCGTGTTACATGATAACCAGTCAAACAGATAATATAAAGGTAATAATATAATGCATACACATCCACATGATAACCAGTCAACCAAATAATATAAAGGTAATAATATAATGCATACACATCATGATACATGATAACCAGTCAAACAAATGATGTTGAGGCTCTACTCTGCGATCGTGTACGGATAGCCTGCGACCGTGTGCGTGCCAACGAAAGGACTGTTCTTATAGTTTTATCGACTCCGCTGCGGATAGGTTTTTTTCCTTTACGCCTTGGCTCACATATAATCGCAGGTACATTAGGGCGCGCTAGTGCAATTTCATCGTCCAGATTATTATTTTGTGTCAATGAAAACTCCTCGGTTATTTCGTCGGCCAAGATAACCTCCTCATCGTGATCTTCGTCAGACACGACTTCATGAATGTAGGCTCTAGGCGGATTCTTAAGGATAACCCATTCGTCATTTTTCATTATATCTTTAACATAAAAGCACTGTTTGGCGTGAGTAGCTAACATGTATTTTTCAGACTGATATATTTCCTTGTTAAGATTAACGATTGTGTAACCGTAGTCATCCTCCGCCTTTTTCTGTTCACACCAACGAACCTTAAACATCACATGACTGACTTCCTTATTAATCCCATAGAAAATCTCCACGATGTCTTCTACCTGACCGTAGCAATAGATTTCCCCCTATATCGGATTTAGATCTTTTGCACTAGCGTATGACAGTTGAGAGAAGGAGCAGAACACACCGCTGTTTTGCGTTTGTCGTCTCTCTTCGAGACCGACGATGTTAAACCTAAAGCCGTTGACACAGTAGCCTCCATAATGCTTAACCACATTAGAAGGACCTCTGGCAAATAAACAAACTTTCTCAGACAGGTTAATCCCATTCGTAATCCGTTTGTCAACCTTAAGAAAAGAAGCAAATAGTTTACATATCTGTTGGCAGGCACATATATTTGATATACGAATCAGAAATGTAAAAAGATCTTACTTCACCCTTCAGCCATGCAGGGAATTGTCTAGAGTGTGTGTCCATAACTCTCTTATTTTTTGTTCTGCATTTAAGATTAGTCTGGACATGTCGATGTGAAGCCTAGACAAGAAGCATTTATAACGGTTAAATAGAGATAATTATTGTGAGGTGATCTAATCTGATTCAAACAGTTAAATACTTACGCCGCGTATATGTTAAATGTAGTATCATTGCTCAGGATATATGTGTGGGCTTGATCTAGCTCCATTCTGGGGAATCTAGTATCCTCCCCACGATCATTGTAGAATGTACCGTCAATTATTCGTTGGGGATGGTTCAGCCTTGTCTCTACGCCCCGCAAGTAACGAGAGATAAAATTCAAACTCTCATTACTTATGTAGTTCTCTGCGATCGACCCTTCAGGATGTGCACGATTATGCATCAGTTGTTTCATGAAACCCAAATACCTACAAGCATATAGTTTCATGATTTGTGACAAAATTGAACTGAGAAACGTAATTTGACAAATATTAAATGAATATTATAATAATAAATACCTCTCCACGGGGTACATCCAGCGATATTGAACTGGTCCTGCGATACGAGCTTCGTATGCTAAATGTATTATGAGATGCACCATGACCGTGAAGAATGAGGGTGGAAATAGTATTTCCATTTTACACAGTGTATTAGCAACACGTCCCTCTAATTCTTCAAACTCCCTGACATCAATCACCTTAGAGCATAGTTGCTTGAAGAAACCGCAGAATTCTATTACCACCATCGCGAGTTCCTTGTCAGCATGTCGCAACGCAACCGGGAGAAGTTGATGTAATAGAATATGATGATCATGTGTCTTGAGTCCCAAAATCTTTCTGTCCTCAATATGCACATTTGCTGAAATGTTTGAAGCATAACCATCCGGTGTCTTCACAGACTTTAGAAATAAACACATATTGTGGACCTCATCCTTCGACAGTGTGACACGGGAGGCTGGGAGTTCAAACTTTCCGTCACCCTTATCTATAGCTTGCAGTTTCGAACGAATGTTCAATTCTGCTAGGTCTCGACGTGCCCTTAAGTCATCTTTTGATTTTTTCCCGTCCTGCAACAAAGTGTTCAAGAGATTCTCGCATATGTTCTTCTCGATGTGCATGACATCCAAGTTGTGACGTATTTTTAAACTTCTCCAATATGGCAGCTGATAAAATATGCTGAATTTTGACCATCCATGCGGAAGTTCGGTGCCTTTTGAGACACGCTCATGCGACTGGACATTGCGAGGCTTATTTCCTTTTGATTTTCCCTTTCCCTTCCATTTTTGCTTCAATATGTTTCTCCTAACACCAAATGGATTTTCTTTGTTGAATCTTTTTTTTCCAAATATTTTTCTAGGTAAAGGATGTAGAAGCTCAAATATTTCTTCTCCGGTCAGCCTTGGTGGTGCCGGTCTACTTTCTGGATTACCGTCGAACTTTCCTACTAACTTTCTGAACTTGTGCCTTGTAGGCAACCATCTTCTGTGTTGCCAATAACAAAACTTACGACTGTACTTCAGGAACTTTCCCTCATAGTCTGACATGCAAATCGGACAAGCAATCTGACCCTTCGTCGACCATCCAGAGAGGTTAGCGTATGCCGGGAAGTCATTAATTGTCCACATGACCATTGCCCGCATACAGAAAGACTCCTTACCATAAGCATCATAAGTGCTGACACCTCTTTCCCAGAGAAGCTTCAGGTCGTCAATTAATGGTTGGAGGAAAACATCGATGTCATTTCCAGGAGAATATCTTCCAGGGATCAAAAGTGACAGTATCATGTACGGTTGCTTCATGCACATCGATGGCGGCATGTTGTACGGTGTCAGCAACACTAGCCATGTAGACCAAGCAGAGCTCATTAATCCAAACGGATTAAATCTGTCGCTAGCAAGCCCCAGCCTAATATTCCGAGACTCTTTACCGAAGTTGGGGTATATACGGTCAATGTGCTTCCATGCCTCACCGTCTACAGGATGTCTTAGTTTCTCGTCCTCTTTACGGTCGGTCGAGTGCCATCGCATATTCTCAGCCAGCTCGGCAGACATATAAAACCGTTGTAGCCTAGGAATAATTGGAAAATATCGGAGAACCTTCGTAGGGATTCTGTTCTGCTTATTGGATGCACCGCCTTCGGATGTGCTTGTAACTTCTTCTTTCCAACGTGATACATGACACGTCGGACATTCCTCCAGAGCTTCATTACCCTTATTGTACAAGATGCAGTCGTTAGGACAGGCGTCTATCTTCTTGTAATCAAGCCCCAGCGTATCAACAATCTTGTGAGCTTCGTAATAGGTCGCGGGGATGCTTTTATCGCCGCCTGGAATGACTTTCCTCAGCAAATCTAATAACATCTCAAAATGTGTAACAGCCATCCCACTGAGTGTTTGGATATGAATAAGCCTCAGCATAAAAGAAAGCCTTGTGAACTCCTTACACCCCTCGTATAACAGTGACTCGTTTTCTTCAACAAGTCTCATCAATCGATCTACATCTTGAAACATATCATTAGTGTTGACATCACTCACCGACGGCGCTGCAAGAATATCTTCTAACATATCAGTCGTGTCAACTGTCGGATTGCTGACTTCAGTGAATTCTTCCTCTGATTGCATCACCGGGACGCCTTCACCGTGATGACTCCAAAATACATAAGAGCTATCAAATCCATTGATTGACAGATGAAAACTTACGTCACTCCTAGCGAGCATTTTGCCATTCCTGCAATTCTTACAAGGACAGAAAATCGACCCGCTTAGCGACCGTAGAGGGTTTGTGTCAGAGTAGGCTAAGAAAGCTTCTATCTCATCCTTGTACCGGGTGTCTAGATGTCTTCGATCACGTGGTATGCTCATGAATGATTTGTCAGGAACTGTCCGCATCTATAATTTAAAAATTAATGGAAGTGAGCATATCCCGACATATATCATTTTAATTTAGGGATGTGAGCATATCCCGACATATATCATTTTAATTTAGGGATGTAAACGTGTGTTCAGAGGACCGCATGTGTGACCAGCTGTCAGAGGAAGGCTTCTATCCCATTAGGTATGTAAACGTGACGTGTATATGTATTTACGTGTGTTCAAGTGTACTTTCAATTCGTCAAAATTTCGGCAGCACCTACCCGCTGTTCTCCGAGTACAGTATAGTGGGAAGGATATACTCATGCATATCCCTCCGCAATTTGTACACGGAGAACAACGAGTAAGCGTCGCCGAAACTCTGACGAAAAGAAAGTACACAAGAACACAAGTAAATACATATACACGCCATGTTTACATACCTAACCCGTCCAAACTGGACAGATCCAATAAATATTTATATATAAGCCCCCTCTCACATACGCGTACAAAAAAGTTATCGGACCGAACAAGATGGCCTCGTATTCGCCAACGATCCTGTACGCGTATGTGACAAGTAAATAAAGAGATTATATATAGTATTTATTGGACGGGGTATTCTACGGCTCGAAAATATGAGTGTGCGGTGTGTGTAGTTTCTGAGTAATTAGCGATATAATAGTTACGCTAACCCATTATCGATCCTCACCCTCACCCCCACCCTCACCCTCACCTAACCCTAAACCTAACCCTAACCCTCAACCTCAACCTCACCATCACTCCCACCCTCACCCTCACCCTCACCCTCACCTAACCCTCACCCTCACCCTCACCTTCACCCTCCCCTAACCCTAACCCTATCATTAACCCTCAAACTCACACCCAGCCCTCACCCTCACCCTACCCTCACCTAACCCTAACCCTCACGCCCACCCTCACCTAACCCTAACCCTAACCCTTACCATCACCCCCACCCTCACCTAACACTCCTCTAACCCTAATCCTAACCCAAACCCTAACCCTAACCCTCGCCTAACCCCAACCCTAACCCTAACCCTCACCCTCACCATCACCCCCATCCTCACCGAACCCTCCTCTAACCCTAATCCTAACCCTAACCCTAACCCTCGCCTAACCCTAACCCTAACCCTAACCGAACCCTAACCCTAACCCTAACCATAATTAAAATTAACTTTTTTATATTATAATCCTAACCCTAACCCTAACCCTAACCCTAACCGAACCCTGACCCTAACCCTAACCCTAACCCTAACCATAATTAAAATTAATTTTTTTATATTATAATTTTATCAATATGAATATTTTTTATTAGGGTTTGGTTTTTTTGCATAATTTTTTTGTTTTACCAAAATTAAACTAAAATTAAAAAAATTAAATTTAAATAACAAAAAATAACTACAAATGCATCTCCCCCCTCTCAATCTCTCCTTCTCTCTCCCTCTCTCTCGTCGGCCGACGCTGGTGGCCGTCGCTGCCGACGTCGGCCGACGAGAGAGAGGGAGAGAGAAGGAGAGATTGAGAGGGG
>BQKN01001073.1:164511-185855 GCA_022839385.1 Asparagus kiusianus | reverse complement strand
AAAAAAATAAGAGAATATCCCCAGGTTTCGAAGGAATTGGAATTGCATGCATAGAAATTCAAAAAAGAATCGCGAAGGACTTTCTTTGACAGAATATATAATTTCCTGCTACGGGGCTCGAAAAGGAGTCGTGGATACTGCTGTACGAACATCAGATGCTGGATACCTCACGCGTAGACTTGTCGAAGTAGTTCAACACATTATTGTACGTAGAACAGATTGTGGTACTATCCGAGCTATTTCCATGAGTCCTCGAAATGGAGTGACAGAAAAAATTTAAAAAAAGTACACGACATAAGTAGATTCTTATGTTGCATTAGTTGCCTCATTAAAAACCTTTAACTAAGAAAACCCTGTGGGATAAAACTTAGCAAAGAGAAAAAGAGTACAACTATAGTCCTTTAAGGCGTAATATTCGGGATTGTATTGAAAATTCGCTCCCCCTGATGATGATAATCTTCTGAGTCTATGCTAAGAAAAACCTAGTTGGACAAAACTTAGCGAAAAGGGGCAAATTATGATAATAGACCTTCAGGGCCCAATCTTCAGGATTGTTCTTTAAGAATTTGCTCCCCCTGAAGAAGATAGTCTTTTAAATCTGTGCATATTGTGAACATGTTTCTCATAAGTTGATGTAGGCAGAGATTTAGTGAACAAATCTGCAAGATTATCACTTGAGCGAACTTTTTCGATGGTGATTTCGCCATTCTTTTGGAGCTCATGCGGATAAAATTTTTTTGGCGTAATATGTTTCGTCATGGTTCCTTTTACATATCCACTGCTCATTTGTGCAACACAAGCTGCATTGTCCTCATAAAGGATTGTGGGGGTAATATCATCTTTCGCTAGACCACACAAGTCACAAATATGTCGTATCAACGATCTTAATCATACACATTCTCGTGAGGCCTCATATAAAGCGATAATCTCTGAGTGGTTAGAAGAAGTAGTCATCATGGTCTGCTTAACAGACCTCTAAGAAACGACAAAACCACCACAGAGAAAAACATAACCAGCCTGGGATCTGACGTTAAGGGGATCAGATATGTAGCCAGCGTTCTAATAGCCCACCAATATCATATCTTGGTTTCTATTATAGAATAGTCCAAGATCTTTTGTACCTTGAAGATAGCGAAGGATATGTTTAACGCCATTCCATTGCTTCCTTGTAGGATATGCACTATACCTTGCTAGCAAGTTCACCGCAAATGCAATATCAGGCCTGGTGCAATTTACGAGATAAAGAAGTGCTCCAATGGTGCTCAGATAGGGAACTTCCGGCCCTAACATTTCTTCATTATCTTCTTTCGGTCTAAATGAGTCTTTATCCACTTCGAGGGATCGGACAACCATTGGTGTGCTAAGTGTAGGCATCGAAAACTGTCTATAGGTCTCCATGAACAGCTCTGTATTAAGGAAAGATAATAAATATCACTATCCAAGTCACAGAGGTTTAACCGACGTCGACGAACGGTTGAAGCGAATCGACGGACTACGCGAAGCAATGGAATTTCGGAATAACGAAGATACGGACTGATCGGGAGCCCCACAACATTTACAAAAGGCGCAATACCCTTCGTGTTTCGGTTATTCCACGGACGATTTAATCATTGAAACTTATAGAATTCCTCGTCGGCTTTCCAACGCACTTTGAATCACTCAAATCCGAGTTTGGACGAAGAATTTACTGTGGAAACAATCAGACAGGCATAATAGAGTGTCTCAGGCTGAACTGGGACACCCGAGGTGTCTCGGCATGAGCGAGACATCCCTGGGTGTCTCGGCCAAGGCCAAGACACCCTAAGGGTGTCTCCAATGTAGAATTCGCCCCTTAGGTGGTTTTAACCGCCCGTAACCCCCTGGAGCCTATAAATACAGCCCGGAGCCTCATTTTTTTTGAATCTGGAATTTTGGAGAATTGACGAAGCCCTGCCGAATTGAGGAGTGAAGATCCACAAGTTTCAGAGAGGAGGAGGAGAGATCGGATTGAGTTCGTCGGCATAAAGAAGAGGAACTCATCAGATCTGCATCGCCCGTGTTCATTCCTTAGGATTATCCCGTTGCGGTAATCTTAAGAAGAGTGATTATCTCGCTTCGCCGAGATAAGAGCTACGGTTTCTCGATCCCTTCACGGATAGACGAAGCTCTGCCCAATTTTTTAGCAATCAGATCTGATCGACGGTGGTCCACGGATATCAACATCCCCGTCACAGGCCAAGATCCCACGCAAGCAGAAGACCGATAAACGATCTCTGCGCTGTTTGAAGAGAATTGTAATTTTGTATTCATTGTGTAAAAGTCTTATAAAAAGACTAATTTTTGTTTTCATTGTAAACGTCTGAAGTTTGTAATGAACACGACAATGAATCAAACAATTTTCTCTGCAAACAAGCTGGCGACCACAGTGGGAGCCAACAGCCTCGTTGCCGAGACTGTCGTGACGCAGCCGACGATCAAGATCCCGGTGCTCGAAGAGGTCGAATACGAATTCGACCAGCAGAGATTCGAAGAATATATTTCCTCCTCCTCCTCCAGATCTGCTCATCCTCATAAGCACAGGAAGATCTCCTCCTCCCATAAGATCCGATGGTCTTCAGATCTGAAGACCCAAGAAGTCGATCTCCTCGCCGTCGCTGCTACAGTTGCACCTTGTAACGATCCACCGGCAAGATTCGCAGATCTGAACTCCTTCACGATCAAGGAGTCGACTGCTGAAGGCGTGCCAACTCTATCAAAAAGAGCACGTCAAAGGAAACGCCAACGCCTCGCGCGCCAATACGCCAAGGCTTTGGATCAGGTGGATGGATTCCATTACCAAGCAGACCTGAAGTTCAGAAAGCACCAAGTGGCTAATCTATTGCCACGACCAGCATCGGGATCCTCCTCCCGACCTCCGATTAAAGAATGGGTTCATGTCAAACGAACCCACTCCACTCTCGAGGAGTGAATTCAGAAGCGCCGCGCTTTGCTTGCGCATGCCCGGACCCTTGTGCAAAAAGCACAGGAAATGCAAAAGGAGGGGACAGTTAAGAGATCGCCGAGATCCAAACAAGTTTGGATGCTAAAAACCAAATCAGAGCCTAAGGCAAAAGCAAGCGACGTTGCTCTCCGGCCTTCGTCAACTCTAGATCCTGCTCCCGCACCTCCGATGAAGCCCTATGATGACTTGGATCTCCCCATATCTAGAGTCCCATTGAAGGGTTGCATTGGTTCTCTACCCGAGGATCGAGGAAAAACGCATGTTAAGGAAAGCTTGAGACCTTTAAAGGAGCTTCGAGCAAACATCCGAACTGGGGGTCGTACGAGACCTCCTAACAAATTAATTTTTACAACAGCCCGCTTGGAGGTACGTATAGAAAACCAGGAGCCCGTTAAGGTTTCACCCTCACAAGGGTGTGATTCCAAACGTGTGACTCCTGTAGATGCCAACAAGGCGATGTTTACTCAGAGGAAAACGCGTCAGACAGACGAACGCGTTATACCTAAGAATCCATGTAAGCAGCCGATAGGTTACTCCGACCGCAACGTCGATGAGTTGTACTATCGGGCTGGGGGTATGAATAAATCTCGAAAGAGAAGTATCCAGGAAGCGGACTCTCACTGTCAGTGTACCAAAATTATCAGGGCAGTATTATCAGCGTGTAGCTGCCCCAAGACCGCTCCACAGAGGGTCTCGATATTCGAGAGTATCTCCTCAGAAGCATTGAAACCCAAAGCAAGGCATTTTAGCAAGAGGCGATCAGCCAATCGAGATAACGAACTCCCAGCATTCACCATCAATATGGTCGATAAGGAGAAGTCTCCGATTACTTCTAACCCAGATTTTCTCCAGGAAAGAGAGTCAATTCGGGGATAGCCCAACTAATGTCTCAGCTTCAATTAGAAGCCGTCGGGCCTGAACAATCCGTAGTCATCGCCAATGTGACTGATAAGAGGAAATCTACCCGACCTTCTGATTCGGACCCCCTCATATCACATCGTTTAACTCGGCTACGTGCAGGGACTACTAGGCGTAGAGATTATTTGAGGATGACCAGAGGACTATCCTCGGACGATGAAGCGTCAGACGCTTGCTCAGCAGTCGCTTCAGAAGCCACCGTATCCAGTCTCGGACAATCTCGTGAGGTGTTTATGATCAACACCGAGGAGGTAGCCAAAATGGTTGAGGATGCTTTAGCCAAGCAGAAAGAAGCATTCAAGATCGAAGTGGAAATGGCTATGCAGGAGATGAGACAAATGCACAACCAACAAATCCGAGCTTTGTCGAATCAGTTAGGTGAATGCAGTCGTCGCAATAATGATAGCCAAGCAGTTAGCGATTCAGACGTGGATGAATACATCAATGTCGATGATCCTCCCGTTGATCAGAATGCTGGGGGTGGCCCCACTAAAAACAACGACGCTGGGGGTGATCCTACCAATGATGACAACGCCGGGGGTGGCCACGTTATTTCTCTTAAGAATCGTCCAGAACCCGATACAAGCGACGATGAGAAAATAAAAGATCTCGAGAGAAAAATCAACGCTCTGATGTCTGATCGAGAGGTGAAAAGGACTGGCATTCCGTGTCCTTACCCGAGAGAGTGGGATTCGATCCCGTATCCGGCGAAGTTCAACCTGATAAACTTCACGCCGTTTGACGGGAAGGGTTCGCCCACTCAACATCTGATCTACTTCAAGTCCCACTTGGGTATGATCTCTGGCAATGAAGCCTTGATGGTTCGGTCATTCGTTGGTACCCTTCGCGGGTCCGCCTTCGATTGGTACCGCCGTCTCAAACCCGGAAGCATCACCAGCTGGGAGGACCTGGAGAGCATGTTCCTTGGTCATTTCTTCGATGATGACGCTGAAGTGTCGATCAGGACACTCTTCGATGAGAAACAGAAAGACGGAGAGTCGGTGGGTACCTTCATCAAACGATTCCGCAATCAGGCAATGAACTGACAAGGATCCCGTCACGGAGGAATTCGTCTTGCAGACCTGTCATAACAATTTATCCATTAACATCTTGGACGTTATGGGAGTAGAGCCGCTCAATACCTGGAAGGAGTTGAAGGTGCGCGGAGAGCAAGCCGAACACTTCCTCAGAAAAAAGAAGATCAAAAGAAGCCAACAGTCAATGCTTGTGGTTGCTAGTGATAATAATCAGACATCACAATAACAACCTCAAAAACAACAGAGAACTCTAAATCCAAGACTCCAAAAAGAGTATTCTTTCAAGGACGAGGAAGTTCCGAATATTTTCAAGTACCTCCTGAATAACGGTGAGAGTGAGCTACCACCTATTAAAGACCAGGAGGAAGCTAAGAAGATTACGGATCCAAACTACTGTGCATACCATAGGAGAGTTCTCCATCCTACCGAGATTTGTTTCGGCTTAAAGAATAAGATTCAAACTCTAATCGACTCTGGCGTCATAACGCTAGGATAAGCCAAATGAGAATGGCAACACTCCGAAGAGTATACGAGTATAAACTGCTTCTCAACACTCCGACAAGTCTAAGAGTATAAACTGCTTCTCAATCCTCCGACCGGTATAAGAGGTTAAACTGCTTCCTGATACTCCAATAGGTATATGAGTCTAAACTGTTTCTCAACATTGATGGGAAGTTCCTGGAGAATTTTATACGTAATATTCTTAAGGATAACCCGATCATGCGACCGAATGCAATGATAGACCCAGTTTCGCGAAGGAAGCTGGGGGTGGATGATTCATATAACGGGAAGTTCCCGGAAGAATTTTTACATGTAATTTTCTTAGGGATAGCCCGATCATTACGAATAAAGTGATAAACACTAAACTTTTACTATGCTGAGACGAGATTCGATCACTTCATTGGATTAATCTTCCCTCACAAAACTCTCATTGGTGTTCGACGACTCACAGTCTTCCACTATAAAATCCCTCACTGATCAAATTTATTGACAGTGAGTCCACTAAAATTCTTTCTAGTTTAATCCATTCAAACTTCTGTTATGTTCGTGCACTCAACAATTTCATGGTTAGAG
The DNA here is from genome assembly GCA_022839385.1 of Asparagus kiusianus. Taxonomy (NCBI): domain Eukaryota; kingdom Viridiplantae; phylum Streptophyta; class Magnoliopsida; order Asparagales; family Asparagaceae; genus Asparagus; species Asparagus kiusianus. The sequence goes on along the minus strand of BQKN01001073.1, from coordinate 179,846 downwards.
TCCGAATATAATGTTTGGAATTTTGATCTGTCCAACCTGGACGAATCGTCAAACCCCTTTGTGTTAAGTCCCAATCACTTAATACTAGGAACCCCACTTGAGTGATTTGTACGAATCAACGCTCCTATTGTGATGTGCACTCCCACTCCATCTTGGTCAAACCTTTAAATAGTTAGGACCACAACTAAAATCCTCTCTCGATTCCTTCCATGAACGAGAGGTCCACAAATTGAACTGTCAAACCTTTAAATAGTTAGGGTCATCTCAAATTCCCATCTTGGTCAAACCTTTAAACAGTTAGGACCACAACCAAAATCCTCTCTCGATTCCTTCCATGAACGAGAGGTCCACAAATTGAACGGTCAAACCTTTAAACAGTTAGGGTCGTCTCAAGTTCTCGTCTTGGTCAAACCTTTAAACAGTTAGGACCACAACCAAAATCCCCTCTCGATTCCTTCCATGAACGAGAGGTCCACTTTCAAATTGAGCAATCAAACCTATAAAAGTTAGGATTGTCTCCAACCTCACTTAGTCAAACCTGCAGATAGTTAGGACTAAGATTGAGTTATCCCTTTCGATAAACGAAAGACTTCTATCTTTTCATTTTTCAACCAAACCTATAAAAGTTAGGGTCGAAATCGGAATTTCCCCTCAATAAATGAGGAACTCTTTTCTTGGATCAAGCAGCCAATCCTATAAAAGTTAGGGTTGTTTGAATCCCTCCGATTCTCGGAGTGGAGATCCCACTCCTAGTTTCACCTTTCTGGATTCTGGGGGTGGAGATTCCACTTCGAGTTTTCTTTCCAACTGAAGATAGAATATAAAATTCTTCCTTTTCAGTGTTGGGAGATAGAATATAAAATTCTTCCTCTCCTATTTTGGGTTCGTCTTTACCCTAAATAAGACCTGAGGACAGAATATAAAATTCTCCCTCTCCAGCATTGGGTTTGTCTTTACCTTGAGAAAAGACACAATTCTCAACTTTAAATCTGGGCATTTCATTCACAAGGAATTTTATCCCGAATCCTAAGTAGGGATAAGTCAACGCCTAACACGCGTTGCCGGTTAGCCCTTAACCGTAAAAAGGACAAAAGCCCACATATTCGACATTGTGGCAGGTTGTTATTAATAACACCATAATCTGTGCTTCACACGCACGGGGAATTTTATCCCAAATCCTAAGCAGGGATAAGCCAACGCCTAACACGCGTTGCCGATTTAGTCTTTTACCGATTGAAAAAGATACCAGAATCCGAGTCTGGGGACTTTTATCCTGAATCCTAAGTAAGGATAAGTCAGCGCCTAACACGCATTGTCGGGTAGCCTATTCACGTAACAATGGCGAAGTCTACGTATTCGAAGTCGTAGCATCAAGTCTAAGGGAGTTCATTCCTTTAGCACAACGTCACATTCGGAACGGATTTCAAAAAATCCGCTTGCTAGCCCGACTCAAACGGTAGTCGGTAAAGGCATATCAAATCCGTTGAAGGCTGAGGATTTGCCAAAATCCTAAGTCAACGTCTGATACATGTTGCTGTTTAGTCTTTTCACAGGAGAAAGACGAAGTCTACGTATTTAATATCGTAGCACTAAAAGAGTTAACTCTTTTAGCACAACGTTACATGCAGAACGGATTTAAACAATCTGCATGCTAGCCCGACTCAAACGGTAGTCGGTAAAGGCACATCAAACCCGTTGAAGGCTGGGGGTTTGCCAAAAATCCTATATATGCAAAAGTCATTGACGCACCAGCTTTATTGACTGGTCTCGTGACTCGAGTATTTCACAAACTTCAGAATAAGATCCATGTCTGCAGACGAATCAGCCTTAACAGTTGGTCCTGCAACCCCAATTGTTGGGACTGCCATGCTCCAATTCCTTAAGAGCTTAAACTGTGTATACTCCAGCAAACGTACGAGTATAAACTGTATCAACGTCAAGCGATCTGAAACCCTAGGTCAAACACCGGTCAACGCGTAACCCTAGGTCAACGATAGTCAACGCGTTGCGATCAAAAAGTCAACGTACGACGTTCAAAACACTAAGGTCAACGCCGGTCAACGTGTAACCCTAGGTCAATGCCGGTCAATGCATAACCCTAGGTCAACGCAGTCAACGCGTTGCGATGAAAAGTCAACGTACGACGTTCAAAACCCTAGAGTCAATGCCGGTCAACTCGTAACCCTAGGTCAACGCTAGTCAACGCGTTGCGATCAAAAAGTCGACGTATGACGTTCAAAACCCTAAGGATAACGCCGGTCAACGCGTAACCCTAGGTCAACGCTAGTCAACGCGTTGTGATCAAAAAGTCAACGTTCGACGTCCGAAACCCTAGGGTTAACGTCGGTCAACGCGTAACCCTAGGTCAACGCCAGTCAACGCGTTGCGATCAAAAAGTCAACGTTCAACGTCCGAAACCCTAGGGTCAACGCCGATCAATGCGTAACCCTAGGTTAACGCCAGTCAACGCGTTGCAATCAAAAGTCAACGTTCGACGCCCGAAACCCTAGGGTCAACACCGGTCAACGTGTAACCCTAGGTCAACGCCAGTCAACGCGTTGCAATCAAAAGTCAACGTTCGACGTCCGAAACCCTAGGGTCAACGTCGGTCAACGCGTAACCCTAGGTCAACGCCAGCCAACACGTTGTAATCAGAAGTCAATGTACGACAGTTCAAAACCCTAGGGTCAACACCAGTCAACGCGTAACCCTAGGTCACCGCCAATCAATGAGTTGCAATGAAAGAGCCGATGTGATAGAGATAGTCAGTTCAAAGTCAACTCGATGATGCGAGCCAAACTCAACTCATCAGTTTTAGATTTGAGACTTCGACGACGGCCAGCCGATAAACGCAGCGTCGAAGGAACTTTAGCTATTCGTCAAAGCATCGAATAGGTTGAAAATCGAAGGAGTCGAGAATCGAAGCCAATTACAGGTCCCTTATACCGATCGAAGACTGGACCAATCACATCCAAAGTATTCCAGCCTCTTCTATAAAAGAAACGAGTCTGGAACGCTTTGGAGGGGGTATCTGTAGGCATCGAAAACTGCCTATAGGTCTCCACGAACAGCTCCACATTAAGGAAAGATAATGAATATCACTATCCAAGTCACAGAGGTTTAACCGACGTCGACGAACGGTTGAAACGAATCGACGGACTACGCGAAGCAATGGAATTTCGGAATAACGAAGATACGGACTGATCGGGAGCCCCGCAATGTTTACAAAAGGTGCAATACCCTTCGTGTTTCGGTTATTCCGCGGACGATTTAATCATTGGAACTTATAGAATTCCTCGTCGGCTTTCCAACGCACTTTGAATCACTCAAATCCGAGTTCGGACGAAGAATTTACGGTGGAAACAATCAGATAGGTATAATAGAGTGTCTCAGGCTGAACCGGGACACCCGAGGTGTCTCGGCATGAGCGAGACACCCCTGGGTGTCTCGGCTCTGGTTGAGACACCCAAGGGTGTCTCCAACGTAGAATTCGCCCCTTAGGTGGTTTTAACCGCCCGTAACCCCCTGGAGCCTATAAATACAGCCCCGGAGCCTCATTTTTTTCGAATCTGGAATTTTGGAGAATTGGCGAAGCCCTGCCGAATTGAGGAGTGAAGATCCACAAGTTTTAGAGAGGAGGAGGAGAGATCGGATCGAGTTCGTCGGCATAAAGAAGAGGAACTCATCAGATCTGCATCGCCCGTGTTCGTTCCTTAGGATTATTCCGTTGCGGTAATCTTAAGAAGAGTGATTATCTTGCTTCGCCGAGATAAGAGCTACGGTTTCTCGATCCCTTCACGGATAGACGAAGCTCTGCCCAATTTTTAGCAATCAGATCTGATCGACGGTGGTCCACGGATATCAACATCCCCGTCACAGGCCAAGATCCTACGCAAGCAGAAGACCGATAAACGATCTCTGCGCTGTTTGAAGAGAATTGTAATTTTGTATTCATTATGTAAAAGTCTTATAAAAAGACTAATTTTTGTTTTCATTGTAAACGTCCGAAGTTTGTAATGAACACGGCAATGAATCAAACAATTTTCTCCGCAAACACTAAGTGGATGAGATTTATCCATATAAAATCTTTCCAAAACCTTTTTCACATAGGTTGACTGGTGTAGAAAAATTCCTTCTGGGAAAATGCTCGATCTGCAATCCGAGACAAAACTTGGTTTTTCCCAAGTCTTTCATTTCAAACTCTGTCTTTAGGCATGAGCTAGCTTCTGTAAGCTCCTTGTGCGTTCCAATAACATTTATATCAGCAATATAGACTGATATAATACAGAAGCTATTTTCGAATTTCTTTATAAACACACAAGGGCAGACATCATTATTTGCATATCTCCTCTTCAGAAGGAACTTACTCAGTCGGTTATACCACATTCTACCTGACTGTTTCAGTCATATAACGACCTTTATAATTTAATGCTATACATGTTGCGATTCTCGTTTTCTCTTAATTCCGGAATTTTAAGTCCATCAGAGACTTTCATATAAAAATATTAGCGTCTAATGACTTATATAAAAATGTGATCATGATGTACATATACTGCATATATAAATTCATAGTTTCTGCCATAGGTATTAACTTGCGTAACGTAATACAATCATTAATAGGAGAATATTTTACATCTAAATCAATGTCGGGTCTCCGCGTGAACCCATTGAGCTATGAATCTCGCTTTATATCTCACCACCTTATAATTTCATTTATTTTTCTTACGAAGACCCATATATATCCTGCAGGGATATATGGACTACAGGTTCAAAATACTTTAGCGAGTTCAGCTCAGCCTCAATTGTCACTTTCCATCTCACTTAGTCTGAGTGCTTCAAGCACTCTGCTACCGACTTAGGTTCTGAATCCAGATTATTTTCGGAGATAGTAAGAGCAACTGTAGAGGCAACTATGTTGTTGATAACTTTTATATTTATATTATATATTTCTCCTTTTTTACAAATTCGTGGCCACTTTAATTATTATTTTATGTCAACCAAATCCTCGTCATTTCCCTTAATAATTGGATTTGGCCGTTCCGCATCTCCAATATTATGATTATCAAGTACACGTGCAATTTACTGGAGATTTCGTCTTCAGGACAAGCCTCTTCCGGAGGTTATGGGAGTGACTGTCTTTCTATATATAATTTAGTTTGCCGTAGACTTTTATCTTTTACACTAACATGTTTTATATGCTTCTGGCACAATATGCTTCTGGCATACCAAATCATCAATGATATATTCAACATGAATATGGGGCTTAGTCACTCTTTTCTTAGCAGATTATCATGTGAACTTCTGGTTCAGTTTGACTAGTACGTGGATATAAATATTGAAGATCTTTTTCATCAATGGAATTTTTTGATATTATTTTGTATTTTGGGCACTAATCTACCCCTAATGTTGAGAATTGATCTTTAATAAAAATGCAGTCAGCGTACCAAATTGTAAATTAATCCCCTAACATGGGCCATAGGTACAAAATTATTGACGGAGTTTCATAAATAATGTATGTACCTTCACTGAGGTCCTATAGAGGTATGCTATGGTGGTGATATAGAAACATAGACTGCAAATAAAGAATACACAGATGGGAAATGTTTTACTTCTTCACCACGTATTAGATAAAAAGGGAAAATTGATTCATGTGTATCTCTCTTCAGAACTTAGCGATCCTCATGGGAGCTTGAGGATAGATGATTCTCATGGTAGCACGAGAATAGAGGTGTGAAACAACACAGTGGAACGCAGGTGGAAGCGTGGAACGAGACGACGAGCAGCAGATTCGAAGAGTCTAGTTTTCAGCTCGTGAGTCGACTCATACATGTACATGAGTCGACTCATCAGGTTGAGTCAACTCATGATTATCATGAGTAGACTCACAAAACCCTGCTGTTTTGTCAAAAGTTTCTGCTCGGTCGATTCGTTAGTTTACGAGTCGACCCATATGTCATGAGTCGACTCATCTCAGTTATGAGTCGACTCATAACTGGTTTTGGGGTTTGTTCAGCTTTCGGGTGAGTCGACTCATTACAGTCACGAGTCGACTCATCGGAGTTTTCTAGATTCGTTAAGGACTCTATTTATGTGTTTTCCTATTTGGGTTGGGCTTGGATATTTACCACTTTGCCACCCTCGTTTGTACACCTATATAAGTGATTGTTTTAGGGTTTAAAACAATCAGAGAGTTTAATCAGGAGAGATTAAAATTGTATTTGCAGAATTGAGAGAGATTGTTCTTCAATTCTAGTAAGATTGTGAGAGATTGTAAAACTACTTTTATTCTCATAATCTAGAGAAGGTATTTTTCTTCGTCACAACTAAATTGTTCTTGTGATTCTTATTATTTTCTTCTCAACTCACCTTTGATAATTCCGCGATCAAAGGTGCTCGCACGGTAACTCGTATCAAGTTGGTATCAGAGTAATCAGATCCTGTGAAGGGGGCATCCTGTGTATGGTCCTTACTCGATCACAGTACAAGAAGCTTGGCGAGATCCTTATTTCCTTGGAAGAAGTCTAGAAGATAAGGAAGGAGAAGATGTCTGAAGCAGATAATTCAGCAAGACTTGATGCCATGGAGAAGCAGATCGAGACGATCGGTTCGACACTCAGTTAGCTCGTAGGTCTCATTAATAAAGAGGACAAAAGGGTGGAATCTTCTTCGAAGGGTAAGAAGAAACTCGTCGAGTCCGACGAAGAGAGCAAGAAATCTGATTCGGATGGGGAGGCTGAGATTGTTAGGACAGCTGGACATCAATGAGGTAAAAATAATTACCAGAATTTGAAGATAGACTTCAAGGTTGAGATTCATGTTTATGATGGGAGTATTAATGTGGAGAAACTTGATGATTGGATCGAGCGTATGGAGATGTTCTTCACCCTTTACGGATATTCATCTAAGGAGAAGATAGTGTTCGCGACATTGTAGCTTTCAGGGCACGCGTTGACGTGGTGGAAATCCTATTGCAAAAAGGAGAAGAAGGCGGCGTCGTGGAACAAATTCAAGGAGCTACTTAGGAAGCAGTTCTATCCGGTGGGGTTCCTTGAGGAGCGTTGGTACAAGTGGTACGGCTTGCATCAAAGGTTCAATCAGATCGTTCAAGAGTATACGACGAAGTTCCAGCAGCAGGCGATAGTTCTAAACATCACAACGGACGAGTACTCCATCTTCATGAAGTACATGGTGGGGCAGAATGATTACATCCGTAAGGAGATGAACCTGTTCTCGGTGGAGACGATCGCTGAGGCGAGCGTGAAGGCCATTGTCATTGAGGGCAGACAGAAAAAGGGCAACAAGACGAAGGAAGATTCCAAACTAGCGGGGAGCAAGTCGGGTGGCTCTTAACCTAAGGGCGAGAAGAAGAAGGGTGACTCGGGGATGGCATGATTGACATGCAATCACTACAAGCAGATAGGGCACGTAGCTGATCGTTGCTGGGATAAGTACCCTCATCTAAAGCCGAAAGGGTTGAAGAAGAAGGAGGAGAAAAAGGCGTACGTGATAGCACAGGGTCCGAAAGAGGTTCCCGGGATGACTGAACCTAATAACAGTCTTAACCTTATGGCGGGGAAGCAGGACACTAAAGAAGACGACGACCCGAGGGAGCAGCTCTTTGTTCTGAAGTTGCAGGTTAAGACCAGTTTGGTGGATGCTATTGTAGATACAAGGAGCCAGAAGAATCTGATATCTGAAGCATTAGTACAGAAGCTGGGATTGAAGACGGTGAAGCATCCAAAGCCCTATCCATTAGGGTGGATTCAAAAGGAGGCGGGATTGAGTATGGTGAACTAGTGTACATTCAGATTTGCACTCCATGAGTCATATATTGATGAGGTCACATGCGACGTGGTTCCGTTGAATGTTTGCCAAGTTATTTTGGGCAATCCTTACTTGTAGGATAGACACACGATATATGATCGGCGGGCCCAAAAATATATGTTCACGAAGGATGGCACACAATTCATTTTTCGTTCGGCATCTCTTCCGTAGGAGACGAGTTTGGTGATGGTGACTCAGGCTAAGAGGTTGGTGAATACGGGCAGGAAGTTTGTTTTGTTGTTCATTCGGTCTTATGAAGAGCAGCTGAGTAGGATATGCTTGTCCACCTTGAGCAAGCTTCAGGAGGGAGATCTTGACAGTTTGAAGGCCAAGTATGCGGACTTATTTTCGGAAATCACGGGACTACCACCACGGTGAGGTGTAGAGTATGAGATTATGTTGACCAGCGAGAGTTCCTTACCAAACATAGACCTACACCGCACATCAGTACAGGAGTCCGAAGAAATCAAGAAACAGGTTCAGGAGCTCTTGGAGACGGGAGTGATAGTGCCGAGTTGTTCACCTTGTGGGTTGCCGATGTTATTGGTGCCCAAAAAGGATGGAGGCTGGCGCATGTGCGTGGATTACCGGGCGCTCAACAAGATAACGATCAAGAATCGTTACCCACTACTACGGATCGATGATCTTATGGACCAGTTGGAGGGAGCGAGGTTCTTCACAAAGTTGGATCTGAAGTCTGGCTATCATCAGGTGAGGATTCGGGAGGAAGACACTTGGAAGACGGCATTCAAGACCAAATAGGGCCTGTTCGAGTGGTTGGTGATGTCGTTTGGATTATGCAACGCTCCGGCGGCTTTTATGAGGCTCATGAATGATTTATTGCGACCTTTCATAGAGGATTTTGTGATTGTGTATCTTGATGATATTTTGGTGTACAGCAGGACCTGGGAGGAGCATCTTGTTCATGTGGAGAAGGTGTTTAAAGTGTTGCAGGACGGACAGTTGAAGCTCAACGGGAAGAAGTGCGAGTTTGGGAAGGACGAGTTGGTGTATCTCGGCTTCATCGTGGGGAAGGGCCAGAGGGGGATAGATCCGGGTAAGGTGGCGGTGATCACGAAGTGACCAACGTCGAAGACAGTGACTGAGGTGAGAAGCTTCATGGGGGCTTGCCAGTATTTACGCAAGTTCATTCAACATTTTTCGACTTATGCGGCACCGTTACATAGCCTCACAAAGGATAAGGTTCAGTTCGAATGGGGGAGGACGCATGAGGAGGCTTTTCAATTGCTAAAGAGGAAGATCTCGGAGGCACCGGTGTTGGCGTTGCCGAATTTGCAGCGAACTTTCGAGGTGGAGACCGACGCGTCTAGTTATACGATGGGCGCGGTGTTAATTCAGGATGGGAAGCCGGTGAAATATCATTCTGAGATGTTTTCGGGAGCTATTGCGAACTACCAGACCTATGACAAGGAGTTCTATGCACTTTATCAGGCGATTAAGCATTAGAGGGTGTACTTGTTGGGGGAAGGAGGTGGTTGTGCACTCGGATCACAAGCCGTTGGAGTTCTTACATACCCAGACGAAGCTACAGCAGGCACGACACATGAAGTGGATGTCTTATTTGATGGTTTTCAACATCATTATTAGGTACAAGAAGGGGGCGACAAACAAGTTGGCCGATATGTTATCTCGTCCGCCGGTAAGGGCTTTATTGGTGGTGACGCGTATTCATCCATTGGTTCCTTTGGAGTATGTACAGCTATGCGCATCGAGTAGAGACTTCGGTAGTGTGTTCGAGCAGGCGAAGGCTGGTCAAAGGGGGGAGTATGCACTTGGAGAAGATGGCTTGTTGTATCGTGAGATATCATTATGCATTCCGGAGGAGGGTGATAGGCTGCAATGAATTAGGGAAGCACATACCTCACGTGTGTAAGGGCATTTTGGAATTCAGAACACGCTTCTCAATCTATAGCGACATGTGTTTTGGCCACGGATGCTTGATGATGTGACCAAGTATGTTGGAGGGTGTAAGTTATGCTGTATTTCGAAGCCTTCTAACAAGAAGAGGGGATTGTACCTACCACTACCGGTTCCTTCTAGGCCGTAGGAGAGCATATCTATGGATTTTCTAGGAGGATTGCCGACTACCAAGCACGGGCATGACTATTTGTACGTTGTGGTGGACCGGTTCAATAAGATGGTGATCTTAATTCCATGCAAGAAGATCATGACAGGAGCGGGTGCAGCACAGTTATTCTTTGAGCATGTGTAGAAACACTTTGGGTTACCAAGTTTGATTATTTTGGATCGGGATAGCCGCTTTCTCGGACATTTTTGGAATTTTTTGTGGAGTCTGATGGACACTAGATTAAAGAAGAGCACGGCCTTTCATCCACAAACAGACGGGCAAACGGAGGTAGTCAACCGGACTATGGTGCATATGTTACGGGGGTATAATTCCAGGCATCCCAAGACTTGGGATGAGAGCTTACCATATTTAAAGTTTGCTTTTAATCGGGCGATTCATGGATCTTCGGGAAAGTCACCGTTTGAGACTTGTTATGGATGTTTACCGTCGAGTCCGTTTGATCTCATGTTTTCGAGTGAAGCTATGACAGACGACAAGGAGGGGAATGAAAGACAACATGCTCAGCGATTTCTAGAGAAGATTACGCATATTCATGCCACGGTTGAAGCTCAATTGAAGAAATCACAAGCCAAGTACAAAGCGAAGCATGATCAACATCGGGTTCCTTGTAACTTTAGCATAGGCGACATGGTATGACTGAAATTGGGTAAGGAGAGGCTAAAAAGAGAAGGAAAGAAGTTGAAGCCTATTTGTTATGGTCCTCTTCGGTTTCTCGATCAGATTGGCGACAACGCTTTTAGGCTGGATTTGCCGTCTTACTTAAGCATGTATTCGATGATCAATATCGAGTATTTAAAGTTGTTTGAGCCTCCATTGCTGAATGATGAAGGTGACAACAATGTGATCTTACCGTATGTTGAAAACTTGCAGTTTGATAGAGAGGAGCCGCTGAAGGAAGATTGCATATTGGAGCGGAAGACAACCACGACGAGGCGGGGAACGAAGGAGTCGTTTCTCATTGGACGTCAAGGTCAGGTTTCTAACAAGGCTAAGTGGTTCAACAAGGAAGGAGGAGCTCGTGAGTTTCCTCAGCTAAAGTTCTAACTTGAAAGGGACTTCAAGTTCCTAAAGGGGGGACCCATGATACGGGTGTATCTCTCTTCGGAACTTAGCGATCCTTATGGGAGCTTGAGAATAGATGATTCTCATGGTAGCATGAGAATAGAGGTGTGAAATAACACAGTGGAACATAGGTGGAAGCGTGGAACGAGACGATGAGCAGCAGATTCGAAGAATCTAGTTTTCAGCTCGTGAGTCGACTAATACATCTACATGAATCGACTCATCAGGTTGAGTCGACTCATGACTGTCATGAGTCGACTCACGAAACCTAATCATTTTGTCAAAAGTTTCTTCTCGGTCGACTCGTCAGTTTACCAGTCAACCCATATGTCATGAGTCGACTCATCTCAGTTATGAGTCGACTCATAACTAGTTTTGGGGTTTATTCAGCTTTCGGGCGAGTCGACTCATTACAGTCACGAGTCGACTCATCGGAGTTTTTCAGATTCGTTAAGGACTCTATTTACGTGTTTTCCTGTTTGGGTTGAGCTTGGTTATTTACCACTTTGCCACTCTCGTTTGTACACCTATATAAGAGATTGTTTTAGGGTTCAAAACAATCAGAGAGTTTAATCAAGAGAGATTAAAATTATATTCGGAGAATTAGGAGAGATTGTTCTTCACTTCTAGTGAGATTGTGAGAGATTGTAAAACTACTTTTATTCTCATAATCTAGAGAATGTATTTTCCTTCGCCACAACTGAATTGTTCTTGTTATTCTTATTATTTTCTCCTCAACCCACCTTTGATAATTCCGCGATCAAAGGTGCTCGCACAGCAACTCATATCAAAAATTATGATATGCAGTTGGTCGGATTTGGTTTGAATGCCCTTATTTAATTTAAGGAAATCCGACAAATCATATTTTGCCCAAGATGACTCAATAGCTCACGCCAGAATTTAAAAGAATTTGGGTCTCTAAATCTTAAAAATCATCACAACATGGTGTATTTTAGGTTAGACAAATTCTAAAGTATACACATATGAAAAAATATAGGTTCACAAGAGTTTAAAACAAACTCAAGATAAATTAAAATTGTCTGACAAATGTATATAATCCAAATATAGAAAAACCAAATAGTTTACCATGACCACCTTGATAAGATCCACTTCAATGTCCACTACCTCCCCTCGTCCAAGCTTGTGAGTATTAGTTAGAATTATGACATGTGCTTCAGGCACTACGTGTGAACCAATTAAACTTGCATTATTGTTTCTCACAACAGCTGGTTGTGTTTTTAACAACTACTAATACAAGGATTAGTTCATAATGCTTAATATAATTTTTAGTTGTACTATTGTAAGAGTACAAGGTTACTTGTTGAATTGTATTCAGTCGAGGGTTTAAAATCCAAAAATGGCTACATGATAAGATCTCCTACTATGTTCATAGCATTTCCCTTGTCCACGCTTTTAAGTAATATTCTGAATTATAGCATGTGATACAAACACAACTCGTAAGCCAATTAGTTTGACATTGTGATTTCTAATCATCAATTGTTTGTGCTTCCTGCGACTACTAATGTAGATATTAATTCAGAATGCTAAGTACAATTCTTGATCATGTACTGCTGCTGGAGTATAATATTATTTGCGTGGAATGAGGAAAAGAACTTTTCGATCAAATTATTGGCTTCCATAGATCAAAGCGATCCTTCAGGGATTATCTAGAAAAGTGAATACTTTTTCAGTGAGGCATTAATTTTTCACGTCTTAGAAAATTTAAAGTGTTTGCCTTCTGGGCAAAGATACTTAAAGAATCAAGAGATATAATCATGCAAAAATCACAAGTGTGTCCAGTAAAAATGAACGTTCGATGCCAAAGACAAGTAATAATCACTATCATATATTACAGTACACTAATCATGGGGACGAAAGATTAGTGTATGAGAAATTAAAAATATTCACATTTTAATAAGATCACACATAATCACCAAAATTATCAAGCTCCTTTTTCTAAAGATCTTCATAAAGGTTATCTTTCAAATTGTCATCTTTTAGGGTCATGTTTGCTTCAGGCAAACTGGCATGATGTTTTTCACCTTGGATATCAAATAACAGTTGTGGTTTTATTCTTGTTCTAGTTTGAACCGTATTTTATACGCACAAATATATTCTCTAACAAGAAATTCTAAGATCACAAGAGATATACTTATTAGTTTGCCAATGACGATGATCCTGATTCATTTAACACAATCAAATTCCAGAAATATGAGTTTAAATTATTTTAAAATAGTACTTGTGCTTACTAGAATATAGGGAAATGGCAACTGAATGGTTCCAACCTTCTCTATCCACATTGACAGCTTTAAAAGTCATGTTAGAATGATCCAGAAATTGTTTGCCAACATCAGCAAAGATCTTAAAGAATCAATTCAATTCATCTTTCTTATTTTTTGAGAATAAAGATGAGTAATAAAACAAACTACTTTCACCTCTTGCAAAAGTTACATAAAAATGAAGATATTTGTCCTTTTGGTAGGCTAGATAAGACACAAATTTCTTTGGGTACGATCAAAACAACCTCGACCGGTTGAATGCATAAAACCAAAAATTCAGGCAAATGTACTAATAAATAAGTAATTTAGTCTTTGATCCAGCAAAATTGCACGCTATTTATGCAAGCCAATTCAGCTGACTATCAGGGTCAAATCCGAACCACACACTTACTGTTTATTATGCTCCCGGTGAAAGAATTAATATTTCTAAAAAGTCACTACCTACTGTTTATTATGCTCTCGGTAAAAGAATAATAGCATGGAGAGACCTACTCCAATGATTTTGATTTAATCAGCAAAATTTGGACCCTAAAGGATTTAAACAAAAGTATAATGGATCATCGAGCCTTTCATATACTTGAATTCCTGAGACATTCACATGCATATTAATCTTCAAGAGTTAATAGCGGACAGTAGTTGAATACACTGTCAAATTTACACGACAAAAGTAAACAACACCTATAACAAGTAAACTCTAAAATTACCCTGTTAATATGAATACACTTAATAGGATCACAGTGTATCAAGCTTGTGACAAGTTTATTCTGGTGGATAAGTCAGTAGAATAGTTTTTAAACTTATACGTAGAGATGTGCTATGAAATGGCAAGCTCTAAACTGTGAGTTTTGCATAAGATGGAAATACACTTATAAGTAAAAAATCATTCCCTATCAGCTCTTAAAATCATTTAACTACTTTAGTTATATATGAAATAAAATGAATGCAAATCTCTTTTAAAAGCATGATCAGCCTTGGCAAACACTGATTGGCTAAATGCATGTTAAATACCATTAAACTTTATGGATTATAAGACAAACCTGACGAAGTTGATCTTCTAAAATGTTGAAATGCAGATTGCCAACATAAATTTTCCTAGCAGCTCCAGCTCCTATAACACCTGTACCTCCTGTTGCAGTAGATTGAACAAGATTCTTTTATGCTTCTGACGGTTTGACCATCACAGGTTGACCTTTCCGGCTTTCGAGAAGAACTCATAAACATCTCTTTCAGTAGTCGTCCTTCCTCTTCTCCTTGGGGATCTCGACGTCCTCCACTGTTTTCTCCAAGTAATCGTACTCGTCGAAGTCCAGCTCTCTTGATGGAATCGTTGGAACTATGAAAACCTAACCACTGCAGAGCTAGCAGTTGACAGCCTTCCTGATGAGTACGAACCGGCTAGCTAGAGCTTTCATGCTGATAACGTGTTGTAATCTTGTTGTTATATCTACATACATCATATATATCAAAAGTAAGAATCAAACATGAAATGTAAATGTAAATAGACAAGAGAAGAAATAGGGAGAAAAGATATTCTCATTTTATTCATCTTCCTCGTTCCATCATACATTTTGTCTTCCAATGATTACATTATATAGATGTGGAAGAAAATACTAAAAGTCACAAGTAGGTGAAGTGACTTCTTCTAGTAATGTCCACATTCATTTCATTTATATTTACAACACTATGTACTTATTTGGCAGGCTATATTTTTTATTTTTCTATTTTAGGATGTTATAAATAAAGAGGGATATTATAATGGCGGGGATAGTAGCTAGCTATCTAATTTTAAATTCTAAATTGTAAAATAAAAGTCATACAGACCCACAATTTAAATTTCTTTTAAGTTTCAAGCTATTTAAGGAAAAAAACACTCAGACTCTACTTATGTAATTTTGAATTTAGAATTCAAGCAAACTACTTTTCATTTCACGTATTTATCTTCATAACACTATAGGGGAATTTAAAGGAAATATCATGTTCATTTCAATAAGTAATATACTAGAAGTCATTAGTATAAGTCATACGTATTCTCATATTCATAAAAAGTGGTATGTATATAT
>BQKN01001073.1:153462-164411 GCA_022839385.1 Asparagus kiusianus | reverse complement strand
TCTATATATATATATATATATATATATATATATATATATAGAAAAGAAGTGACAATCCAAAGAAAAATTTTTAGTGAAATTCATTCTGAACATACATATGACCAAAGAAGTAACTCATAAGGACCAAAGAAATCAAATATACAAATAATAAAAATAAGACCTCTAGCCCTCTAAACTAATAATGTGGGCTCGATTCCGAATACCGGTCCATATTCACTTTTTTTACAGGTAAGACACAAGACACACCCATGTGAGTAAGGCAAAATGCTTGTCTAATATAATACTAAAACAAGGACATAATAACAAAATTTATAATAAAAACAAAACCTCTCACTTCATGCAAGAAATGGAGTAGTGGAAAGAATAATTTTGGATGTTAAAAACAATGGGAGTAAAACAATGATTTTTTTATAACCTAGCTCCGAAATCGAATCCAAGATCGTGAAAGTCATATTCGAACATCTCAAAATTTTAGGTTGCCAATGGTGGGTTAAAATAATAATTTATGTTTGTTGTGAGTAGAGGTACATTCGGTTCGGTTCTGGTTCAAATATGATGCTTACTATATCCGTATCTACTTTCTAAAGATTACTGCGGATGCAGACACATATTTTTCAGTAAGAAAAAGTCATAACCATATCCTCATTAATTGAAACATATACAATTTAGGTATTAGAGAAACAAATACAGATGCAAATTGAATATTTGGGAAATGAACATGACTCGAATATGATAAAAAATATCATGTTAATTCGACAATAAGAAGATATCAGTTAAAAAAAGCTATTTCAAACAGTAAAACCTCACGATGTTTCAACCAAACTAACATAAGCAAACCTTACAAAACCAAGAATTGCATGCAGTTGATTACAAAAAAGTAGAAGACAATGACTGAAACACTAAAGTATTGCAATTTTTTCTTCTACACCTTATGTTTTATTATATCCATTGATTAAAAAAATTTAAATTATAGTATAACATAAATTTGACTACAAGTAAGTCTAAAATGTATAATTGATTACTCAATAAAAGCACAATCAAATAAACTAAAAACATGTGACCATATTCCAAAAGGCATGCAATTGTCATCAAGATAATAAAAAATTTAGTATTACTCATATAGATTACTGTATATGTGTGTGTATTCGAATCCTTATTTGAATCCATATCCGAATCCACACTTGAGTCCATATCCGAATTCAGATATTTAGACCGTATCCAAAGTTTGAACCGATATGCATATACCAAATCGGTATCAAATTTGGCTATTATATCCGCATCCGTTTCGGATAGGTTGGGAATTGACTTGGATATATCCAGACCATTTCGCACACCTAGTTATGAGTCTTATATAAACATAAAACATGTAAGTTTTGGAGTTCAAAAGAAAATTTAATTTGGGCACCCACTACACAGTCTAAACTTCATTTTCAGAGGACTAACTAATCACAGTCTAAACGCAAGACCCAAAGTAGCTAATGGAACCCACACGCCAAGCGTTTATATAATATACTTACTGTTTGCCTTCACAAGTTCCGTGATTAAGATGTTTTTGGACTCATATGATTATTATTTTCAGATGATTAAGAAATTATAAGCAACTTTTTTAATAGAAGGGATTTATTCTAGTTCAAAGGGACAGTAGTGATTTATATAGGTGCTACTTCAGTCTGAACTGGAGACTTGTCTTTGTCTGATTCATGAAATAACAATGAAACTTGTAACAATAATCTGTCAGAAGCAATGCTACCAGCAGTTGTTTGTTTTATTTAGTGCTCGTAAATTCTTATAATTGTAATTATAAAATAAATTACTATTGATAAGAACAGTTTGACTGCAAATTCTTCTTGGCAAAAATGATACTTTTCCGAATTACAGTTAAAACATATATAGTTACGAAGAAGCAAATATACATAGAACTTTAGTTGCATTTTGTAAATTGTAATTGTAATCATATAATTATAATTTGTCTCATACCAAAGCACCAGTAAATGACCATAAGTTTATTATCTGTTAAGGATTCTTTGGACATGTCTCATCTAAATTGCTTCATCATTTGAGACAATTTGCTACTTCTAAGGCTCAAATCGAGCCATGTCGACAAGCATTTTAACATTTTTGTTTTTGTCTTCTTGAGAAATTGACTGTGCTTTAAGAAGTCCTACAAATACATTTTTCAGTACTAACTTAATTATGTGTGTACTATTTCTCAAAGGAAACATGGATAAATGTGAGATACCAAACGCACCATATTAAGTTGATTTAAAAAAAAAAGGAATAAGACTAGGACATCAATCTGAAAATTTTGGAGTGAGCTTTTAGTCAAGGTCGTTATTCTACAACGACGCTTCCGCGTTCTTCGAGTCAAGGACACTTGATCAACATTTCATGAAAGCGATATTCACATTTTAGTTATGGGTTATGACCTCCCTCATAAGTCTTATACAGTCTACAACGCAATCCTTGTTTTTTTTAAAAACGAGATATCAATAGGAACATGTAGACTATTGAGAGTTAAATCTACAGTTTACGTACTGGACTCAGATCTGCGTTTCTGATTATCCAATATATAATCAATTTCTTTAAACGTGTCAAATTCTAGAAAAAAAAAAACAATTTAAATAGGAGTTTGCAAGATTTTCTTCTTCGTCTTAATTTATGCCTACTTTGAGTTAGAGCAACATTAATCTATCTAATCTAATCTAATCTAATACTATTATAAAAGTGGGTTTTGTTATGTTAAAACATTTCTTCCCAAAGTGCCCTCAAATTTATGTTAAAACATATATACATACATAACATAACACATACATAAAACATACAAATTTATGTTAAAATGCATACATACAAAACATAACACATACATAATAAAACATATAGATACATGCATAAACCATAACTATGTATATTTATAGTTAACACGTAATGACGGTTTAATTGATACATGCGTAATTATGTTACAATTTATTTATAGGTAACGGTTTAATTGATACATGCCTATGTTACAATTTATTTTCTCCCTCCACACCTCACTTGAAAAAAAGCATTCATAATTCATAACTATGTAAATCCATAATATAATTATTATTCGCCACTCTTCCTTTTCCCTCATGAACTTCTTAGTAATCTATAAGATACGTTGAGGTAACGTTTGCCGAATTAATGTCATCTTGTTTCAATTAAACCCCCATTTTCATGTGTAACCACTTTCATGTGTAATAAATGTCATCAATTACAATTGATGTCATAATATAGTGCAATTAATGTTTGATCGCTTTTACAGGTACAATTGATGTCATAATATAGTGCAACATTAATGATAATTTTACATGTACAATTGATCCCTTTTACACTTGAGCAACATTAATGTCAGCAAGCGTTACCTGAACATATCTTTTAGATTACTAAGAGCGATCAAATATTATAACTATGTTGCTTGCTGAATTAATGTCATCAGTTACAATTGATTTTTCCTCTCCACACCTCACTTGAAAAACCGCACTCATAACTATATATTAAATGTTGTTTACACTTTTGTCTCTTCTATCTCATATAAATATAATCCATACTCAACTTCCATCTTACCAAATCTTATCAAATCCTACAAAAAAAAAAGGTAGAGATGGAAGCAACACTATGTGATTCAAAAAGGTTAGTAAAATCATGTTAATTTTTTTGTAAGGTATAAACTCCGAATTATCTCTATAAATTATATTTTTTTCGTGAAGCATGTCATCTGATCAAGATGGAACTAATGATCAAGCCAACATCGCGATCCGAGAGTTAAAAAATTATCAAAAACAATGGAGTATAAATGTTCGTGTCTTACGTAATACTATAAACTCCTTTAAGAATGGAGAAGGGAATATACAAAAGCTGATTCTAATTGATGAAGAGGTGATACGAATTTCACATTGTTATTATTCCATTTAATTATCATATTACCATGATTACGCAATTTATTCTATATTGTGTCTTTTGCAAGGAACACTTATCCAAGAAATTTTATTTAATAAGCTGATAGAAAAGTTCAACGATTTATTAATAAATGGAGAGACGTATACTATAACCAATGGAGAAGTAAAGCCTCCAAATTTAAAATATCCAATAATTAATCCAGAAAAGGAGTTGGCACTCACAACAAAGACAATCATTCGAGAAACAAAAAATTTTGTATCATTAGAAAAGTTGAAACCAACATTCCTTTCATTTAAAGATGCTTCTGCTTTTGATGATGGAATAATGCCTTTTGGTAATTTTTTTAAAAAAATATTATGCGAAAATTTCTGCATTTTAATAATCACTAAAATTTCTCCATTGTAGATGTTGTTGGATTCGTAATAACTGTGAAACCAATTTTTAGCAATCCTAATTCCAAAAGAAGGGAGGTCATAATTATGAATAAAGAGTAAGAATTTAATATTATTGTTTATTATTATGTACTGATTATTGGTAAGAAAACTAATGTTTTTTTTAAATTTAGGTTTGATCAAATTTCAGTGAAACTATGGGGTGATTTAGCGGAGATTGAAGGATCGTCTTTGGAGAATTTGAAAGATGCGAAACCCGTTGTTGCATTGCTAAACGTAATTGGTAGACATTATTTAGGTAAAAAAATTAACGACAAGCATGTTTTTAAAATAATGTGAAAGATATTGTGTAGATTTTTCGCGTATGGTTTTAAATAAACTAATTTAGCGGAAAGTGCATTAAGTTGACCAAACAAGAAGAACAACAAAAACATACGTGAAAAATATTATGTATCCAGAAGTATTATTGCCTCAAAGGTAAATCACCTCATCAAAATCATGACTCATTATCTTTTTCATTCAATGATGCACATTTTGTACAAATTAACTTTCAAACAATTATTATCTAACACAATATTCTAATATGCAGTGAAGATGTGTATTAAAGTTGTTAACTATTTACAATGCAACAGACTATCTTTGATCTTAAAGGTAATTTCCCCATTTATGTAACATTTATAGTTACGTTTGATCCTCCAGAAGTTTATGATGCCTGATCATGCTCGATTCAGTTCTGTTTGCAGGTCATGGACTCTAGCTATTATAGATCAAATTGCCTTGCTGCAGCCCGATTCCCCATGACTCTTTACAGTTTGACAAAGATGGATCTTTTTGAAGTTGATGAATGCTGCTAAAATTGAGCTCCTTTCTGTCTATTTATATCAAACTTAAAGAAGATATGATTATGCTACATTAAGTGAATATATAATTAAATAATTTGGGTTACTTCATTTATTTTATGGTCTTTTTTATCAATATCCTGGTTTTTTATATGCCAAATTAGTACTTTTTATGATGCTATTTATAACCCTATAACATCTATTTATATCATAAATAATATATATATTATCTATGACATCTTTCATGTATATGTCAAGTAGAAAAAAAATTAATCATTGCAATATAAACTATATGGCTACATATAAACATGAAAGTATTTACACGTGTATCGCACGTGCACCATACTAGTCATATCTAAATATGGCCAAATAAACTTATTCCAAATTAAGTAGGGGGGGAAACTGAGTAGAAGTATGCTACTAATTTTTATAAGGGGTTTTTGCATATGGACCCCTCAAATCTTCCACATTTGCATATTTTACTCCCCAAATCTTAGAATTTGCCAAAAAATTACTCCTAATTCCTTTGCATTGAGTTTTCCTACATCACCCGTTTGAGAGTTTTAATTTTTAAATGATAAAATATTGCAATCTTATTCAAAATGGTCTTTCGCTTAAAAAAAACACCTTAAAAGTAGGGTCATTTTATAGAAAACCTTTCATTTTCAATTTATATCTGAACCATTTTTAAAGAGGATTTTTATTCCAATCAACCACACGTTCTAGCCAAATCTTCACTAACAAAAACAAAAAAACCTTAGAAAATGCAAGCTTATGGTACATGGCTTATATTCTAACTAGACCTAAATATTAACATAGTGAATCATGTGTCTTGAATGTGAGTTTTAAGGGTATTTTGGTAAAAATTTAAAAATAGAGGTGGTTGAGTGGAACAAAAAATTTACTTTAAAGATGGTTTATGTATAAATTAAAAATGAAAGGTGGTTCCTATAAATGACCCTATTTTAAAGGTGGATTCTACAAAAAAAAAAAAGAAAATACTCAAAATTATTGAAAATCTTTAACATTGTACTGTTTAGAAACCAATATTGTTATGTGGAAGGGGTACATAAATCTAGTGTGAGAAAATTAGAGGATACTTTTGCAAATACCAAGATTTGAGGGCTAATTTGCAAATATAAAAGATTTGCAAGGTATGTATGGAGAAGCCCCTTTTATAAAAACTTATTAATTGTCATGGACGGATCTTCTAAGATCCATGTCTAGATCTAATAATCACATCTCCATTAATTAGCATTGGATGTGATTTTAAGAATAGGGATTATATTAGAACTAGTCCCATAGTGATAGTTTGTACCATAGTAGAGCTAAGATACACACACATTAAAGTTATTGGGTCTACAACTATAAAATGTCTTTTCATTGTTACATAATATTTATAATTAATATTTTTTTGTAAAAATTTCTCGAAAGAAAGTAGCTTAATTGATTAAAGTCTACAAATGTGACCCACAAGTTGCAGGTTTGAATTTCAACAAGACCATCTTTTTACATGTGATTAGGACCGTGTCTGTGCAATCGACTTAGTTTGATAAATAACTATTAAAGTTTTTGAAAAAAAATTCCCAAAAACCTAGGCTAATTTTCAATCTAGATATGTATTATAGTATGTACTTTAATAACAAAAACACAATGTAGCCCAGTGGTCAAAATATTTTCTAACAAGTCAATTTTCTGGTGGCGTATGACCCATAGATGTTTTTTAACTCAGACATGGACTAGAAAAATAGCTAAAGGGTGAATGTTGGGCGTTTGAACAGATCTATTTAATGAATCTATTTAATGGGCTCATAAAATAGACCAGTTAATGCTATTAGTGGGCTAAATTGGTGTGACTAATTTATTTAATGGGCTAATTAAATAAACCAATTAATGCGGTTGGTGGACTAAGTGGGTGTAATTGATATGACCTTTGAGTTGCTCCGGTTAATGAGGCAGTTGTAGGCTGTCTAAAAATTACTACAGATAGCTTATCCTCATCAAACACCAATGATGAAAGTTACAATCTGCCGACTTCCAGAAGGCTACAATTAGAAGACTTTCACGTAGATCGCTGAAGGTTACAAATCTGATGACCTTCACGATAATTGATGGAAGCTCTAATCAACAACATTCACAATCAACATCGGGAGTTACGATCTGACGACTCTCACATATCAAAGAGCTAAAACAAAGATTACAAAACGACGATCTTTACAACGCTCTGACAGAAAGAGACTATAAATTGACGGTCTCTTCAAACCAAGACGTGGAAGTCCTCCCCGCGTATCATCATCAAGACGTAACACCAATTCGGCCGCAAACGCAGCCTCCGAAGGCTGCAAACGCAGCTCACATTCAGCTCCAAGAGCTGCCAACGTAGCTTTCATCCGCTGCCAAACGCAGCTTCCAACAAACTGCCAACGCAGCTTTCATTCGCTGCCAAACGCAGCTTTCATCCACTGCCAAACACAGCTTCCATCCGCTGCCAAACGCAGCTTCCATCCGCTGCCAAACGCAGCTTCCATTAGCTGCCAAACGCAGCTTCCATCTACTGCCAAACGTAGCTTTCATCCGCTGCCAAACGCAGCTTCCAAGCTGTCAAACGCAACTTCCAACAAGATGCCAACGCAGCTTCCAAATGCTACAAACACTGCTTCCAGACAGTGCGTTTGAACACAGAATTCACGCCAGAACACGGATTTTGCGTTTGACTCGTTCAAACACGAGCTGAACGGTTTTAAAACCGTTTTCCACGATCTGAGGGGATCACAACTCCACTCAGGAGTGATTTAAGGAGCGGTTACATCCTATTAGCCCCACTTTGGAGCGAATTAAGGGTGTGGTTACACCCTTTAATCCCCTATAAATAACTAAGAGATCAGCTTAGTTCGAGGCTGGCATTTTTTCGGATCTGGGACTTGGTAGCAAAGGGGGAATTTCTTAGAGCAGAAAGGGCTGAGGGGATCGGCATCATTCTCCAACGGAGATCATCTTCAACTCCAGCAACGAGGAGCTTCCTGCAGCGACAAAGTTTCTTGAAGCCTTCGGCCTTGGCTTGTCAAACCGATTTTCGGTTAAATCAGCTCTTTTTCAAGAGTTTCCAACTCGTTCAGAGTTATCAACTCGTCCAGAGTTTCAAACTTGCCACGCAAGTTCTCTACAATGTCAAATCGTGAGGAGAAGACATTGTTCCAGTGAATCAAGACGTGCAGATCGTCAACGGAGAGCAAACTCGACGCGAGCATTCGAGGGAGGCACTCCATCGCTACCGAGAAGAACCCAGTTTTAAACAAAGGGGAGAACCAAATTCGTTCTCTTCTATTTTGTAATCAGGGATTCCAACTGTAATTGATTTTGAGAGAATACAAGTCATTTTCTTTCATCGTATTTTTACTCCCAAATTTTCCCACAAACAGCAATGATAGATGGTAAATAATAACCAAAGTTGCAAGTGCACAACCATCAAGTTATAGTATAAAAGATTATCAAATCCCACGAGGAAGGTGTTATAAGAATTAATCCAAATTGGCTCTTAAATTATATGTCTGGCAATTAGTAGTGATAAAAGTAATTATGATGACAGAAAAAGAGTGGTTGTGATTATATGCAAATGGAAACAAAACAAGATTAAGAGAAAGAAGGATGAAGAAAATAAAATCAAGAAGCAAATAAGAGAAAAACCAATAATAAAGAGAAAAATTAAGAAAGTAAAATATGGATGATTCAATTACAGATATGAGAAATCTAGAATTGAATCCACTAGCTAATTTCACTTATAGATTATGAACTATTCTCTTTTTATCATATTCTACTTTAGATGTATTAAGTATAGACTATAAAACCACTAAAGGAAAGCATAACATATCAAATTATCATTCAAGTAAAATTAACATTCATGAAAAGAATAATAACTAGATAGTAATTCTAGAATTCATAAGCATAACATATCAAACCACTCAAGATAAGGATAGATTATCAAATTCTTCTTCTACAATTAGTTCTATAGTTGATTATTATAAACATGATTATTTTAAGCACAAGAGAAGAATTCATAAATTATAAAAGAAACCAAGTTAGTTTCATACAATTCTAGAATTCCTACAAGAATTAGCTTCACATCTTAGAAAATAAAAACAAAAAATAAAATCTATACTAGAGAGAATAAAAAGAAAAGAATGAACAAAAACTAATTACAAAAAGGAAAATAATAACAAAAAAGTAAAGATCTAAACTATGAACATAAAAATGTACCTAACTAAGTTGCAAAAAGAAAAAAAACATAAAAAATCTAGATTATTCGAGAAATAAATCTATACTATAAAATAAAAGTGCAAGAAAATAATATAAAAATAAAGACATGAATGTAAATCTACTCTATAATACATCAATATAAATCTAAACTACTAAAACAAGAAGGAAAAAATTACTATAATATGAACAAGAAAATAAAAGATAAAAGGAAAATATTTACATTACAAGAGGGTTCTAGCCTCTTGAAAGCAAACATTCACATTCATCTTCATCTTCATCATCAAATAAAGAGAAGAAAAGAAAAATATGAAGAGGTAAATTTTTTTATTAATTACAATAAAGTTGCAATTTGTGGAAGGTCTTCTCAATTAAGAGTAACCATCCTCTCCAAATAAAGTTTTTACAAAAATTTCCACACTCAAACTCCTAATTCTCTACCCCTATTTATAGTCTACAGTAATGAATGAAAACTAATGAATATTACTTGAAAATTAAGGATTAAATCACAACCATAAAATAGTTTCTGTTGCGTATTAATCGGTTGACCAATCGGTTGGCCGACTGATTGGTTTGCAATAAATTTAATTTTTTTGTGATTTCTTGACTTGATTTATTCATGGATCCTTGAGCTTTCTTAGACCTTCTTTTATCTTCATATTTGGGCTACAATAAATGATAAAAATCAGGAAGTTTAATTTTTTGGGGCTTTTATTCATTAATTCTTCTTTAACTTATAAATTAAGATAAAAGACATTTATTAGTGACATTTTTATTTAAATAAAATATATAATAAGGGTATAAAATGTAATAAAAATATGATTATTAAATACCCCATACCTAAACTTTTGCTAGTCCTTTAGTAAAGAAATAATTTGATACGGAAAGAAAAAAATCCTAACTTAATTTCAAAGGAGTTATGGTTGTACTTAGCGCATACAATAAGCCTTAACCCTAGCCCTAGGTTATTCTAGAAGACGAGTTGTAGTCTTGTGAGGGTTTGCAGTGAATGTATCCACAAAATTCTATTAACTTGCCAATTTAAAGAAGTTAGTGAATAATAATTTACTTGATGCCTTTAAATAATCTAATTATAGCTAGTTTTGATTCAATAAAATATTTTTATGTATAACTCCAAAGTAAATTTATTAAAATATCTTTTCATTTTAGTTATACTAAGTCAAGTCTAACTTACAAATTTAACATAAAGTTTTAAAAAGAACATGCTAACTCTTTATTTTAAATAATTTTCAAGTCTCTTAGTCAAATTATTTTTCAAGAACATATATACAAATATAACTATATATATAACAACATTATTAGAATATTTTTTTACTCTTTATTCCTTGGTGGTTTTTGTTCTATTTTATCGAGCTTTCTAAGTTACCGTTTAATGAGTTTTGGACCTATGAATCTCAACCCAATTTGGCTGAGGTCATTAAGCATGGAAATACTCATTGAGCTTAATTATTCGGTTAACTTAGGCTTAGTAAGATAGAATCACCTTGAATTTCAAGAGAATTTTTATTGTTGCCTATTTTCGTACTCT
>BQKN01001073.1:103718-148462 GCA_022839385.1 Asparagus kiusianus | reverse complement strand
TATATATATATATAATCTGAAAAATATGTAAATTAAGATAACCTAAAAAATTATTTTTAACTCTAAGCTAAGCAAGCAAAAAATTTATTATTTTAATTAAAAGTCTAAGTTAAGGCTTACGTAAATCATACTACTTTGAAAATCATTTCTTAAGAAATTTCTACAGAGTTATCCTAAAAGGTAAACTTGAATATATAACTAACTAGTTGTTTGTTAGGAAAATTGAAGAAGAAATGAAAAAATGAATTTGTATTATTTTCTCTAATAGAGTTAGAAAAAGAATTAATTACAATTCTCTCAATGCAACCTCTCTCTAACAAATTTAGAAAAAGAACTTACAAATCTTCTCAATCGGTTTCCCGATTTACAAAAGAGAGAAGGAATCGTCGGAGATCCTTCCATTTGTTTAAAATTGGATTCTTCATAATAGCGATGAGATGCCTCCCTCGATGTTCGTATCGAGTTTGCTTATCGTTGACGATCCGAACATCTCACTTCACTGGAATGATTAATGAAACTTGTAGGGCAAGTTAACTAGAACTCTTTTCGAGTTTATGAACTCTGTGCGAATTTAAACTCTATGAAAGAGTTGATTTGAACCAAAAAATTGGTTAATAAGCCAAGTACTAAAGCTTCACAATTTCGGTTGCTGAATGATGCTCTAAGATGTCTCAGATCCAGAATCCCGATCTCCAAAGATTTTTAAAAACCAAAAATCTAGCCCTCAACTCAGTTGAGTTTGTTGAGATTTATAGGGGGGATTAAGGGGTGTAACCGCCCCCTTAATCTGCTCCTAAGTGGGCAAAAATCCCTCAAAACGTGGGAAAAATAGATTTGAAACCGTTCAGATCATTTGAATGAGTCAAACACGGAGACTGTGTTCTTGAATGAAATCTATATTTGAACGTAGTGTTTTCAAGCTGCGTTAGCGGCTTTTGGAAACTGTGATGATAGCAATTAAAAGCTGCGTTGGGTAGCAGATGAAAGTTGCTTTGGCAGCATTTAGAAGCTGCATTTGCGACTGTTAGAAGCTGCTTTTACAGTTGATTGTGAGCTGTGTTTGAAGTTGATTGTGAGCTGTGTTGCTTTGACTCTGGAACGAGGCCATTTGTATTTCATTTATGGGTTGCAGAGATGAGTTCTGTATCTTGGACCGAAGAGATCATTGACTTGTAATCTCTTCTATCAAAGTGTTACAAAGATTGTTATTTTTTAATCTTTGCTCTAGCTCCTTAAAATGTGAGAGTCATCAGATTGTGACTCTCGCTGTTGATTGTGAAGACTGTTGAATCAGAGCTTTTATCAGTTGTCGTGAAGGTCGTCGAATTGTAACTTTCTCCATCCATGTGAAAATATTCTAATTGTATCTTTCGTTTGTTGATGTGAAAGTCATTTGATTATAACTTTTATCATTGGTGTTTGATGGGGATCAGCTATCTGCGGTATTTTTTAGATAGCTTACAGAACCTTCTCCAAAGTTTTTGAAAGTTCGCGGTTGACTGGAACAAAATTTTGGAATACTTTAGATCCCCAAATTGGTTTGAGACCTGTTGTTGAATGACGATTCAGTATATCTGTTTGAATGTGCCATGAACCTGAATGTAGAACTTTACTACATAGGATCCGCATGCTAGTGATTACAATAGAATTTTTGGCAAATCCTTAGCCATCAATGGATTTGATGTGTCTTTACCGATTACCGTTTGAAATCGGGCTAGTATGTGAATTGTCTAAGTACGTTCCACATGTAATGTTGTGCTAAAAGGAATAAACTCTTTTAGGCTTAGTTCTATGATATTGAATACATAGGCTGTGTCATTTTTACGGGAAAAAGACTAATCGGCGATATGTGTTAGGCATCGGCTTATCTCTAATTAGGGTCGAGACAAAATCCCCCATGCGTGTGAGGCATGAATTTTGGCGTCATTAATAACAACCCGCTACGATATTGAATACGTAGACTTCGATAAATATGTGAGACGCAACTCAAATTTGACCAGAATGATCATTATAGGAATTGATGAACACTCAATGCGTAGCCCAAATTTGGCTAAAATGATCCTTATAGGTATTGTTGAACACCCAAGGCGCAACCCAAATTTGTCTAAAATGATCCTTATATGTATTAATGAACACCTAAGGCGTAGCTGCAAGAGTTGGGTAAGAGAGAACCAAGGATAGCGAAGCAACCATAGAAACATCAGTTGCAAACTTATCAACGAGGTCATCCTCGGTGAGGTTGAGCACCTCTAGACTGAAGATAGATCTATTGTCATAGACAAAGAGAACCACAAGCCCGTATGAGAAGGACATTATCCCGAGTTTGGCAAGGAGGGGCAGCCTCAGAGGAATCCACTTTGTCTCCTTTCTTGATCAGCTCAACTAGGGTAATGATTTCAACAGTACCTTTGTTAATTTTAGTGGGTATGTTAAGCACCTGGAAGAATGATGAGTTGCGCGAGGGATCGAGCTTGATATTGTCAGCAACATCAATTATAATATGTCTGTACTCATCCAAGAGGCTATATAGCTTCTTATTGTAAATCAGTTTCTTCTCAGCTTTTATCATCTTGATGGCCATTGCTAACTTCTCTCCAAGTATCTAAAGATGTATAATAGCCCTGTTAGTTATGGCGAATTAGTGTATAAGTGGAACCTACGTTTTTGGAGTTGAAATGCAGGAGGAAGCCTTACGTTTTTGGAGTTGAAACACAGGAGGAAGTCCCGTGTTTAGGATTCTGAGGAGTAGCAATAAGCGTCTGGGGGTTCAACTGACTCAGTGTGAATGCAATGATTGTGTTTGGGTGGGATTTTCTCCTCAAATCTTGTCCTAATTTGACAACTCATCGCTGTCTATAAATAGACCGTCAGGGTCAAATCAAAAGTCATTTGACTTTCTGTAACTGTTCATCTTCTGCAGCAAACCCAATGAATATTTTTCATTTCAATCTCCAGCGATTCCTATTAATCTTCTTTAACAAGGTTGGGATGGCTCCTAAGAAGGGAACTGCTTCCAAATCAAAGATCATCCTTGCTCAGGGTGCATCATCGACCAAGGCCGCTGGTGATGCTCAAGCGAACGCGTCGCCGTCATAGGTTCCCTCAGTTACTGGTAAGTTTAGGTGATTATAACTTGTTTTGACAAGTCCTATACTATTAACGCTGAGTGAAAACTCATGTTCTGCCATTAAAACACAGAGGTTATCCTTAGTGTTTCTTGATTTGGGAACGCATGGTTAACCATTGTGTTTTAGAATGTGGGTATGGATCCTGCATTTTAAATTTATAACGTAGGTCTGGACCCTGCATTTGGAATTTAGAACGTGGGTTCGGACCCTACGTTTGGAATTTAGAACGCGGGTCTGGACCCTGCGTTTTAAATTTATAACGTTGGTCTGGACCCTACGTTTGGAATTTAGAATGCGGGTCTGGACCCTACGTTTTAAATTTACAACATAGGTTTGGACCCTGCATTTGGAATTAGGTATTTTTTGTACTTATCATTAATTTTGCACTAACTGGTTGTCTCTTCCATTTGCAGTGTACTATTCTAGTGAGCCTCTTTCCTTCAATCATTACTTCGGTCATGCAGGAGGTGCAAAGAAAAATACGCTCTTCATTTTTAGTTTAGAGTATCCTATATTCCAGGATACGAACAAAGAAAGGGAAAAACTCATCATTCAGGCTTTCCCTGAAACCCTCAGATCCTTGGTTACAGATGCAAAGTTTGAGATAGCAGAGTGTAAAGTTTTAAAGAAACCAACCTTCCTTTTTGGAGATTCTGTTAATATGGACCTAAAGCAGATGTTTGATAGAAATTACAAGTGGCTGAGGACCGCCAATGATCATCGCCTTTTTCTGCCAAATCTGGAGCGGATGTGGTCAATCTCTTATTATCAGTGTGTTTCTACTCCGCGATTTATAGATTGGGAACTTGTCTAGGAACAAGTGGTGTCGCTACTGGACATATTACTCATTGTGGTGCTCACCCAACTGGCTTCAATTACTTTACTACTTTGAAGCCTAGTTCAGTTAAAAAGAAACATCTCGTCGGTGAGCCTGCTAAGCTGGTGAATATTTCGTCAAAAAATTTATCTCTCTGTAGGGAGAATTCCCCACCTAAGACTTTAGAGCTCTGACATGGGTACATTCTATCGAAACATAATGGTGGGCTCGGATGGTAAATGTAGGCATCAAAAATTACGTATAGATCCCCGCACACGGATCGAGATAGAGAGAAGACGATGAACATTGCTATTCAAGTCACAGAATATCATTTGATAATGACAAACACACGAAGTGAGTCGACGGACCATACAAAGCAACGGAACTTCGGAATAATGAAAACACGAACTGATTGGGAGCCCTACATCGCTTACGAAAGGCGAAGAGCCCCTTGTGTCCCATTTATTCCACATATGATTCAGTCATGGGAGCTTGTAGATCTCCTCGTTATCTTTCCAATGCATCTTGAACCACACAATTCTGAGTTCGAACGATGAAGATACGGTGGAAACGGACAGAACGTGTGAATCGAAGTTCAGGTCAAAGTTGGCCAAGACACCAAATGGTGTCTCGGCCAAACCTTGGCTGAGATACCCATGAGTATCTCAGCCAAGACTTGGCCGAGACACCAAGAGGTGTCTCGGCCCAAGCTTGGCCGAGACACCCACGGGTGTCCGCAGACCCGAAAATCTGAATTTTGACAGTTCAAAGCTGTTTTTCGACCGTTCACCATCTAGATTTATTCCAACTGATAGAATATCATTCAAGAACATGATTAAATGGTTATAACTGAATATAAGAGTGAATCGATCGTTCTTATCCAAAAATGAAGGTCCTGAAGCCTATAAATACAGCCACAGGGCCTTCATTTTTCCAGATCTGGAATTTTCGAGCGTTGGTGAAACCCTGCTGAATTGGAGACTGAAGAGCCATGAATTTCAGAGAGGAGGAGGAGATTTCGATGGATTCTTTGGCATAAAGAAGAAGATTTCGATAGATCTGCAGCCCGGTTTTTTCCTTGAGATTGCCCCGTTGTGGTAATCTCGAGAAGAGTGGTTATCTCGCTGTTGCCGAGATAATTACTTCGGTTTCTTAATTCCTTCACGAATCAACGAAGCTCCAGATCTGATCTGATCATTTAGTGGTCCACGGATATCAATCTCCCCGTCACAGGCTAAGATCCCACACAAGCAGAAGACCGATAAATGATCTTTACGTTTATTTTGACGAGAATTATATTTTTCATTATGTAAGAGTCTTATAAAAAGACTATCTTTTTGTATTTTTATTGTAACATCTAAAGTTGTAATGAATATGACAATGAAGAAGTCAACTTTCTCCCTAAACAAACTGGCTACCACAGTGGGAGCCAATAGCCTCGTCACCAAGGCTGTCGTGCCTCAACCATCGATCAAGATCCCCGTGGCTGAAGAGGTCGAATACGAGTTCGACCAACAGAAGATCGAGGAGTACGTCTCGTCCTCCTCCTCCTGATCTGCCTCTCCTCATAAGTACAGGAAGGTCTCCTCCTCCCGGAAGATCCGTCGGTCTTCAGATCTGAAGACCCAAGAAGGTGATTTCCCTGCTACCGCTACTGCAGTTGCACCTAGCAACAATCCACCTACGTCTAATGAAGCCGGGTCTACAGATCTGTACTCCTCCTCGATCAAGGAGTCGACTGCTAAAGGTGCGCCAACTTTATCAAAGGGAGCACGTCAAAGTCAACACCAACATTATCAAAGGGAACACATCAAAGGCAATGCCAACGCCTCGAACGTCAATTCGCCAATGCTTTAGATCAGGTGGAGGACTCTGTTACCAAGTGGATTTGGAGTTCAGAAAGCGCCAAGTGGCTGAGCTATCGCCACAACAAGCATCGGGATCCTCCTCCCAACCCCCAATTAACAAATGGGTTCGGGTCAAACGAACCCGTTCTACTCTCGAGGAGCGCATCCAGAAGTGCCGCGCACTTCTTGCGCATGCCCAGATCCTTGTGCGAAAGGCATGAGAATTGTAGCGGGAAGAGGTAGTCAAGAAACTACCAAGATCTAAGCAGGTTTGGGTGCCGAAGGCCAAAATAGCACCTCTATCCAAGAGACACCAGTCGTGTCTCTCGCTCGATTCCAGATCCAAGGCTGCTCCCCGACCTTCGTTAACTCTAGATCATGCTCCTATTGCTCCAACACCTCTGCTGAAGCCCTACGATAGCGTGGATCTCTCCAAATCTAGAATTCTATTGAAGGCTCGCATGGGTCCTCTACATGAAGATCGAGGCAAAACTCCTATTAAAGAACGCTTGGGCCTAATGAAGGAACCCCGAGCAACTCAACGAGCTGGGGGTCGTACGTGCCCTCATGACGATATGAAGCCTTCTCATAAGGAGAAAATTCTAGCAACTGACCGCATCGGACTGCGAGTCGAAGTCCAAGAGCCTATTGATGTCCCGTGCTCTTGAGAGCGTGGCTCTAAACGCGTGACTCTTCAGAACGCCAATAAGGCAGCAAGTCCTCAAAAGGAAACATGTGTGTCGGACAATAACGTTATACCTGAGAAGTCGTGCTAACACGCGATAGATTGCTCCGGTCATCATGCCGATGAGTTGTACTATCGGGTTAGGGTACGAACAAGTCTCGAAAGAGAAGTACCCGAGGAACGGACTCTCACTGTCCGTGCACCAAGATTATTAGGACAGTATTATTAGTGTGTAGCTACCCCAAGACCGCTCCGCAGAAGGTCTCAGTATTCGAGAGGATTTTCGCTGAAACGTCGAATACCAAGCTAAGGCGTCTCCACAAGAGAAGGTCGGTTGTTCAAAAGGATGAACTCCCGGAGGTAACCATCAACATGGTCGACAAGGAAAAGTCTGTAATGGGTACAAATGGTTCGAATCCCAATTTCTCTCTAAGAAGAAAAGTCAGTTCGGGAATCACCTAACGAATATCTCGGCTCCAGCTAGAAGCCGTCGGACATAGCAATTACCCAAAAATCCACGAAGGAATCCATTCCGATGACGAACTCTCAGACTCTTGTTCGGCAATCGCCTCCGATGACACAATGTCTAGTAAGGGACAAGCTCGGAAAGTGTTTATCATCAACATTGAACAAATGACCAAAATCATCGAGGATGCTTTGGCTAAGCAAAAAGAGAACTTTAAGTTCGAATTGGAAATGGCCATGATACGGATGAAGGAAGAGTATGACCAACAAATTCGGACTATGTGCAATCAATTCGGTGAATCCAGTCATCGCAATGATGCTAACTGAGCAAATAGCGATTCAGATGTGGATGAACGCATCAATGCTGACAACCCTCCCATTGACCAGAACGATGGGGGTTGTCCTACCAAAGATGATATTGCCGGGGGTGGCCGTGTTGTTCCTCTCAGAAATCATCCGAAGCATGATACAGATGAGGACGAAAAGATGAAGGACCTCAAGAGCAAAATTAATGCTCTGATGTCTGCTTAAGAGGTAAAGAGAATTGGTATTCCGTGTCCTTACCCAAGAGACTGGGATTCGATCCTGTATCCGGCAAAGTTCAACCTAATCAACTTCACATCATTCAACGGGAAGGGCTCGCCCACTCAGCATCTAACCTACTTCAAGTCCCACTTGGGTATGATCTTCGACAATGAAGCCTTGATGGTTCGGTCATTTGTCGGCACCCTTCGTAGGCCTACCTTCGATTGGTGCCGCCGTCTCAAGCCTGGAAGTATCAACAGCTGGGACGATATGGAGAGCTCATTCCTTGGTAATTTCTTTGACGATGACGCCGAGATATCTATCAGGACACTCTTTGAGGATAAACAGGAAGACGAAGAGATGGTCGATGACTTCATCAAACGTTTCCAGAATAAGGTGATGAACTACCGAGATCCGATCACAGAGGACTTCATCCTCTAAACATGTCATAACAACCTATCTATTGAGATATTAGAAGTTATGGGAGTCGTACCGTCTAACACATGGAAAGAGTTAAAGACGTGCAGAGAGCAGGTCGAACGCTTCCTCAGAAGGAAGAAAGCCAAGAGAAGCCAACCAACGGCTAACTCTCCGAACTCAAGCTTTGTCTCCCATGGTAAAGGAAAGACACCTGTAGCAGTCATTGACATTAATCAGATGTCGCAACAGCAACTCCGAAAACAGTAGAAGACTTCGGGTTCGAGACTCCAAAAAGAGTACTCCTTCAAGGATGAAGATGTTCTAAATATTTTCAATTCCCTCCTTGAAAACAACAAGATCAAACTACCACCTATCGCAAATCAGGAGGAAGCTGACAATACTACGGATCCGAAGTACTGTGCGTATTACAGGAGGATCCTTCATCCTACCAGGGCTTGCTTCGCTCTCAAGAATAGCATACAAACATTGGTTGAAGCCAGCGTCATAACGCTCAATTAAGTCAAATGACAACTCCGATAAGTATACGAGTATAAACTGCTTCTCACTCCTCCAACCCGGTATATGAGGTTAAACTGCTCCCTGAAACTCTAACAGGTATATGAATCTAAACTGTTTCCTTTCTTTAATGAGAATTTCCTAGAGAATGCCATGCCTGGTATTCTTAAGGATAACTCGGTCATCCAACTAAGTACAATGTTAGACCCGGTTTCACAAAGGAAGCTGGGGGTGGATGATTCATGTAACAGGAAGTTTTCGGAAGAATGCTACATGAAATTTTCTTAGGGATAACCAGATTATTACGAACAAAGTAATAAACACTAAACTCCCACTGTGATTTCTGAGCACTCTTTTGCTGAGACGAGATTCAATCACTTCGTTGGATCAATTTTCCCTCACAAAACACTCATTGGTGTTTGACGACTCACAATCTTCCATCACAAAATCCCCCACCGATCAGACTAATTAATGGTGGGACCACCAAAATTCCTTTCGGTTGAATCCACTCAAATTCCCGCTATGTTTGTGCACTCAACACTCCCATTGTTAGAGTCTAAATATAGTACTCGGAATTTTAATATCATGATCGTTGACGATTGTTAAACCCTTTTGTGTTAAGTATTTGTCACTTAACACCAAGAACCCTCTTTGAGTAATCTGTACGAATTAACACTCCCACTGTAATTTGTACTCCCACTCTCACTGTTTATTTGGTCAAAGCTTCCTATAATTAGGGCCAAAGCCAAAATCTCCTCTCGATTCCTTCCATGAACGAGAGGTCCCCTTTTAAATCGAGTGATCAAACCATCCTACAGTTAGGGTCACCTCAAACTCCCGCTTGGTCAAACCTTCCAACAGTTAGGGCCAAAATCACAATTCAATCTCAATAAATGAGAAATTCGTCTTTAGTTCGATAATCAAACCTTCCGACAGTTAGGATTATCCGAATCCTTTCGATTCTCGGAGTGGAGATCCCACTCTTAGTTTCACTCTTCAGATTCTTAAAGTGGAGATCTCACTTTGAGTTTCCTTTATAACTGGAGATAGAATATAAAACTCTTCCTCTCTAGCATCGGGTTCGTCTTTACCCCAAGAGAAGACACAACTTTTCAGCTCTCAAAATCCACGCCTTACACGCGCGGGGAATTTTATCCTGAATCCTGAGTAAGGATAAGTCAACGCCTAACACGCGTTTTCGGTTTAATCTTTCACTGATTGAAGAAGATACCAAAATCCAAGTCTGGGGAATTTTATTCCGAAGCCTAAAAAGGGATAAGTCAGCGCCTAACACGCGTTACCGGTTAGTTTTTTGCCATAAAAAGGACAAAAGTCCACATATTCGACATTGTGGCAGGTTGTTATTCATAACGCCAAAATTCGTGCTTCACACGCACAAGAAATTTTATCCCGAATTCTGAGTAGGGATAAGTCAACGCCTAACACGCGTTGCCGGTTTAGTCTTTCACCAATTGAAGAAGATACCAGAATCCAAGTCTGGGGAATTTTATCCCGAAGCCTAAGAAGGGATAAGTCAGTGCCTAACACGCGTTGCCGATTAGTCTTTTGTTGTAAAAAGGACAAAACTCACATATTCGACATTGTGGCAGGTTGTTATTTATAACGCCAAAATCCATGCTTCACACGCATATGGAATTTTATCTTGAATCCTGAGTAGGGATAAGTCAACGTCTAACACGTGTTGCCGGTTTAGTCTTTCACCGATTGAAGAAGACACCAGAATCCAAGTCTGAGGAATTTTATCCCGAAGCCTAAGAAGGTATAAGTCAATGCCTAACACGCGTTACCGGTTAGTCTTTTACCGTAAAAAGAACAAAAGCCCACATATTCGACATTATGACAGGTTGTTATTCATAACGCCAAAATCTGTGTTTCACACGCACGGAGAATTTTATCCCAAATCCTGAGTAGGGATAAGTCAACGCCTAACACGTGTTGCCGGTTTAGTCTTTTACTGATTGAAGAAGACACCAGAATCCAAGTCTAGTGAATTTTATCTCGAAGCCTAAGAAGGGATAAGTCAGTGCCTAACACGCATTGCTAGTTAGTCTTTTGCCTTAAAAAAGACAAAAGCCCATATATTCGACATTATGGCAGATTGTTATTTATAACGCCAAAATCCGTGCTTCACACGTATGGGGAATTTTATCCTGAATCCTGAATAGGGATAAGTCAACGTCTAACACGCGTTGCCAGTTTAGTCTTTCACCATTGAAGAAGACACCAGAATCCAAGTCTGGAAAATTTTATCCCGAAGCCTAAGAAGGGATAAGTCAGCGCCTAACATGCGTTGCCGGTTAGTCTTTTACAGTAAAAAGGACAAAATCCCACATATTCAATATTATGACAGGTTGTTATTCATAACGCCAAAATCCGTACTTCACACGCACGGAGAATTTTATCTTGAATCCTAAGTAGGGAAGTAGGGATAAGTCAACGCCTAACACGCGTTGCCGATTTAGTCTTTCACCGATTGAAGAAGACACCAGAATCCAAGTCAGGGGAATTTTATCCTGAAGCCTAAGAAGGTATATGTCAGCGCCTAATACGCGTTGTCGGTTAGTCTTTTGCCGTAAAAAGGATAAAAGCCCACATATTCGACATTATGGTAGATTGTTATTCATAACGCTAAAATTTGTGCTTTACACGCATGGGGAATTCTATCCCGAATCCTGAGTAGGGATAAGTCAACGCCTAACACACGTTGCCGGTTTAGTCTTTCACCGATTGAAGAAGACACCAGAATACAAGTATGGAGACTTTTATCCTGAATTCTAAGAAGGGATAAGTTAACGCCTAACACGCATTGGCGGGTAGTCTATTCCCATAAGAAAGACGAAGTTTACGTATTCAATATCGTAGCACTAAAAAGTTAACTATTTTAGCATAACGCCACATGCGGAACGGACTTAAATAATCTGTATGCAAGCCTGATTCAAACGGTAATCGGTAAAGACACGTCAAATCCGTTGATGGCTGAGGATTTGCTAAAAATCCTGAGTCTGCATCTGAGACATGTGGTCGGATAGTCTATTCATGTGAGAAAGATGAAGTCTACGTATTTAATATCGTAGCACTAAAAGAATTAACTCTTTTATCATAACATTACATGCGGAACGGACTTAAACAATCCGCATACTAGCCCGACTCAAACGGTAGTCGGT
Organism: Asparagus kiusianus; assembly: GCA_022839385.1. Taxonomy (NCBI): domain Eukaryota; kingdom Viridiplantae; phylum Streptophyta; class Magnoliopsida; order Asparagales; family Asparagaceae; genus Asparagus; species Asparagus kiusianus. The sequence goes on along the minus strand of BQKN01001073.1, from coordinate 136,874 downwards.
AAAGGCTCATCAAACCCGTTGATGGCTGAGGGGTTACCAAAAATCCTATACATGTGAGAGTCATTAACGCACCAGCTTCACTAGTTGGTCTCGTGACTTGAGCATCCAACAACTTCAAGATAAGATCCATACCTGTAGATGAATCTGCTTTAATAGTTGGTCCTGCAACCTCAACACTTTAGACTACCATGCGTTACGATGAAAGTCAACATCGGTCAACGTGTTATGATGAAAAGTCAACGAGAGGTGATCCAAAACCCTAAGGTCAACGTGTAATCCTAGGTCAATGCTAGTCAATGCGTTACGATGAAGATCAACGCTAGTCAACGCGTTGTGATGAAGGTCAACACCGATCAACGCGTTGTGACGAGAAGTCAACGAAGGGCGATCCGAAACCCTAGGTCAACGCCGGTCAACGTGTAGCCCTAGGTCAACGTCGGTCAACGCGTTATGATAAAAACTCAACGCGAGGTGACCCAAAACCCTAAGGTCAACGCCAGTCAATGCGTAACCCTAGGTAAACGCTAGTCAACACGTTCCGATGAAGGTCAACGCCAGTCAACACGTTATGACGAGAAGTCAACGCAAGGCAATCCAAAACCCTAGGTCAATGCCAGTCAACACGTAACCCTAGGTCAACACAAGTTAATGTATTGTGATAGAGATAGTCAATTCAAAGTCAACTCGATGATACGAGCCTAAATCAACTCACCAGTTTTGATTCGAGACTTTGATGATGGCCAGACGATAAACACAACACCGAAACAACTTTGGTTATTCATTAAAATATTGAATAGACTGAAAATCAAAGGAGTCAAGAGTCAAAGCTGACCACAGGTCCTTTTACAGTGACTAAAGGGTAGACCAATCATATCCAAAGTATTTCAGGCTCATCTATAAAAGAAACGAGACTGGAACACTTTAGAGCGGGTATCTGTAGGCGTCAAAAATTAGGTATAGGTCCCCGCACGCGGCTCGAGGTAAAGAGAAGATGATGAACATCACTATTCAAGTCATAGAAACTTATTTGATGATGATAAATGCACGAAGTGATTTGACGAACCATGCGAAACAACGGAACTTTGAAATAATGAAAATACGGGCTGATCGGGAGCTCAATGTTGCTTTTGAAAGACGAAATACCCCTCATGTCCCATTTATTCTACATATAATTCAATCATGGGAGCTTGTATATCTCCTCGTTAGCTTTTCAACGCATCTTGAACCACGTAATTCTAAGTTCAAACGATGAAGATACAGCGAAAATAGACAGAACGCGCGAATCGAAGTTCAGGCCAAAGTTGGCCAAGACACCAAATGGTGTCTCGGCCAAGACTTGGCCAATACACCAAGAGGTGTCTCAGTCAAGGATTGGCTGAGAAACCCCTGAGTGTCTCGGCCAAGGCTTGGCCTAGACACCCACGGGTGTCCGCAGACCCGAAAATCTAAATTTTAGCAGTTTAAATTTGGTTTTCGACCGTTAATCATCTGGATTTGTTCCAACTGATAGAATATCATCCAAGAACGTGGTTAAGTGGTTATAACTAAAGATAAGAGTGAATCGATCATTTTTATCCAAAAACAGAGGTTCCGAAGCCTATAAATACAGCCCCAATGTCTTTATTTTTCTAGATCTAGAATTCTCGAGCGTTGGCGAAGCCCTGCTGAATTGGAGACCGAAGAGCCATGAATTTCAAAGAGGAGGAGGAGGCTTCAGTGAATTATTCGGCATAAAGAAGGAGAGTTCGATAGATCTGCAGCCCGATTCTTTTTTTAAGATTGCCCCGTTACGGTGATCTCGAGAAGAGTGGTTATCTCGCTGTTGCCGAGATAATTACTTCGGTTTCTTAATTGCTTAGCAAATCAACAAAGCTTCGAATCTGATCTGATCATTTGGTGGTCCATGGATATTAACGTCCCTATCACATGCCAAGATCCCACGCAAGCAGAAGACTGATAAACGATATATATGTTTGTTTTCACGAGAATTGTATTTTCATTGTGTAAGAGTCTTATAAAAAGACTATCTTTTTGTATTTTCATTATAACGTCTAAAGTTGTAATGAATACGACAATGAAGAACTCAACTTTCTCCCCAAACAGTAAATTTTACTTTGGAGGAGTTGGAGGAGCCCCTTAGAATTTCTAACCTGAGAATCCTGATATTGGCTACTCGATACGGGATTTCTCCGAACTACAGCGGCTTTTTCGCCATGTTAGAATTCTACAACCCTCATACCGGCAACTTTTTCATTCTTATTTGTGAATTAGGTTTTGCACTCCACGAGATGTTTGAAATTTTAGGGCTATCATTTGGAGAACCGCCTTATGAAGATTTCATCCCTGGGAATATGGGGTTGGAAATTTTGAAGAATGGTGCTCCAGGGATCTATGACACTCACTGGGAGTTAATGTGTCATTTCCAGATATGTGCTTAGATTACTGGTAAGCAAGCGAGTGGTGTCAAATAAGGACAGTGGGCTGAGTATCTCTTTTAAAACTTGTATGATAAGAATACAAAAGTAACTCGCTTGGCTGCCAGCACACTGGCAGAAATCCATGAGCGTATCAATGATGCAACCTCTCACTACACTTGTGAGGCAGAGAAAGATGTTTTCCCGGCATACACTATGTTTGAAAGTTTTCACTATTAGGCCGAGATCCTAATTTCCGATATGGCTTTGTTTGCAGGTTTTCTCACACTTTGGTTAAAACATTGTGTAGTACTAACCAGGCCCATGGATGCCATTATAGTAGAAGTATTATATCCAGCTGTTCTTCTGGCTTATGAGCAACCTCTAAACCTCCTATCGGCCATGGTATGTTGACTGCAGAGTGACCTCCTGGAGTTAGCCTCTGAATTTATTGCAGTTAAGAAGTTGGAATCAGATGGGAAGACTATTATCCAGACTCCTACCCCTCGGGTGACGATGCTATATATCTACATGATATCTTGGTTCGTGCCGCACTGTCCTTCCCTGATGTTGACTCCTACATCGGAAAATACTTTAGCCCTTATCGTCCAGCGATTGAATACTGCTCGGTAGGTTGGTTGGTACCAAGTTAAGTTCTGAGAGATATTGAGGCGGGACTATAACTATGTGATAGCTTGTAACTTTTCCACTTTTGAAGGTGGTGCATATGGGGAAATGCATTAGGATACACTGTGGCGTAACTCTTTTACCACCCTTAACAGAGGTGCTTTATGGTGGCTTATAAACAGACGCCCGGGCTACCTTTTCTTTTGGCAAGGGAAGAAGCGCTTTATTAAACCATATCAGCCTTATCACTTCTCCCGGCAAATTCGGCTATGATCAAATTTATGTCAAAAATCCCAATCCGGCACTTGCATATACAAGCAACGTGTACGAAGGGGAAAGAACCTGGTATTACTCAGTGGCAGGCTGCACAGGAGAAACATTTAAATTGCCAAACAAAATGCTCAATGCCTACACTTCCTTGAGCTTTTGTACTTGGTATCAGGCTGCCTCACAAATTTTTCGAGTACAAAATTTATACCTTTTCCTTGAAAGTTATTCAAAAATAATATGATGCAAAGAGGAGTTCCAAAAAGTCTTACACCAGGGGAGTTAGCGAGTAATTATCATATGAGGAAGCAATTGCTGAGGAGGAAAAGCAACCGGCACAAGGAGTTCAAGCAGAAGAACATAGGGTACCTGAAACTCAAGTGATAGAACCTTCAAGAGTGGAAACTCGTAGCAATAAGGCTAAGGGGAAAAGATCCCTTGATCCAACTGAAGAGGGTGAATATGAGAAGCGAGCTCGTCGCAAGTTATCACTCGAGCCTCCTACTTCCAAACTTATGCAAGATGCTCGTAAAGCATGGCATGCAGAGGAAGAAGAGTGAGAGTCGACTGCTATGGAGCTCTCGCATCAGTCTGGGCTTCCTTTAATTGGCCCAGCTCTAGGAGGTCCCGCCTCTTCTGTTCATCCACCGGATGAAGAAGAAGGTGGGGATAAATCGCTTATAGGGAATGCAGAATATGTCCCTACAACAAACCCTACTCTATAGTTGAAGAGGGTAAGCCTCATGTATGTGAACCTATAGTGGCCGAACCTGAAAGACTCAGCGGAAGTTCATCTCCCTCCGCTTCAGCATTAATGCCATCAATGGGGGACACAAGACTCAGCCCTACAACGGGAATCATATCCAAGCCAACTACTACTGTTGACTCACCTGAACATTCATCAGCAGATGATGAGGAGAACGTGGATTATGAGAGATCTCCAAGTGGTGATGAGGTTGATGATGATGCAGGAGGTGACAACATTGGCGATGACATTGGCGATGATGTCAGTGGAGATAACTCTTTAGATGAATGCACTGACTTTGATGATACGCCAAAGGATATTTTAGATAAAGCATCAAGTTATGTTCCTGTCTCTTCAACTGGTAAGCATATTTTATTTTAACTTCCCATGCATTTTCCTTCTGTGTTCCGACCGTTTTTGCATGCAGGCTCGCCGGCTCCTATGACTGAGGAGGCCACAATCGTAACTTCGCCACCAAAATAGTTGACACCTACACCAACAACTACTTCTCCTCCAGTGTAGCCATCTCCTGCACCAGTGATGACGACTTTTCTGCTTCCATTAATAATTTCTCCCACTCTGATGGTGACTGTAAGTGCCCTAAGTTCTTCTCAGATAGTGGAACTTATGGGTCTTACATCGATTCCTTTACAGTTGGACATCAATATTCAGTCTCCGACCGCCACACCGAAATCTCCCGCTTACTTCCTACTTAGCTCCATGACTTCGAGGACCTTGGTAGTATATCCCATTGCTTCTTTAAGCCCGGTAGATGCTCGTGACCTACTCGAGATCTCTCTTGACCATTTAAAAAGTATGATGAAAAAGGTGATTAAGATTGTCGCTGCCAGTCGGGACACCTTTGAGTCCTATAGGCCTCTTTTAACAAATAGTCTGAATGGCGTCAAATACTTGGGTGACATTCAATGTATTGAACGTTGCTCAGAGGCCGTCGCTCGCCTAGAGGAGACATTAAATGCTTTAGAGGACCTAGGGTGTGTGGATATTAAAGCTCAAATTACATCGAATTTTGCTGATATCCAGATTGAAGAGGCAAAATGGTACGAAATAATTCAGCGTGGCTTAGCTGAAAAAGAACTCTTGAGTTGTAGATTTGTAGAAGCAAAGTGTTCAAAAACAAGAGGAGCTGAATATTTCAACGACTGCTTTAGAGGTTGTTCGCTCAAAGATCCGGCAAATTGAAGAGGCCTTTTGTTCACTTACAAGCAAAATTAGTCCGGCAGAAGGCTCAATTCGATCGAGATGAAGCTATCATAAACACACTCAGCCTCCAGACTATAGAAACTCTAGTGAATTATCACAAAAAAGTCTAGGCCCTTGAAGAGCTAAGAAAGAAGTTGTCGCTGCGGTGCCCAAGGAAGATGAGCTCTGGAGAAGAGCTGAACAGACGGTGCGAGCTGCCCATAAGGAGAAGCTCTCAGATATCAAGTCCCAGCTTGTATCTATTTACTCGATGGAGCTTTGAACTTTAGTTTTATTTTATCATTCTTCTGACAAGAACAATACTATTTTGTATTACTTCCTTTTGATTTTGAATAAATGTGATACTATTTTAGCTTTTCATTATTTCCTTTATGTGTCCTGTTTTGACTTAAAACAATAAAAAATATAATTGAATATACCAGAGGTGTGATTTTAATTTAGCATAATTTCCTATATAAAGCGAGATTTAACACTTTTCTTTATTATCATTTAAGATAATTCAAAAAAAATTTAATCTAGTGGAGATATTCATTGGCTCCCAGGCTTGATATTCTGTTTAAGAATCATCAAATCCTTGGAGTTGTGTTGAATGATTATCATTTCCTAAAAATAATTAACAAGCTTGTTTCTTCCTGCGTTGCATTTTTACTTGAAAAAAAACTTATAAGCGCCAGATGTGTAATATTAACGTGACATAAATTTTCACTTAGAGTGAAATTCAGGAATTTTCTTTTCTTTATCACCACTTGGGGTAATTCTAGAGAAGTTTAATCCATTAGGAATTTTATGAACACTTGTTACTCATATGAAAAAGAATAACAAGTTGAAAGAGGGTTTTAACTGTTAGAGGTATAGTGTTAACGTAACAGCGATTTGTGGACTTATCATCCTATTAGAGAAGATTAATAAGTGATTTTGATTGTCAGATGTGTGATATTAACGTGATGAGTTTGTGGACCTATCGCTCTATTAAAAAAGTCAATAAGTTAATTTTGTCAAAGAGGAGATATTAACATGACAGGAATTTATTACGATCGAAGCAACTTTGAGGACTTATCATCCTATTAACGAGGATTGATAAGTAGATTGTCAGAGGTATGATATTAACATGACAGGAATTTGTTATGATCGGAGCAATTTTGAGGTTTTATCGCTCTATTGAAGAGAGTCGATAAGTTGAATGTCAGAGGTGTGATATTAACGTGATAGGAATTTGTTACGATTAGAGAAACTTTGAGGACTTATCATCCTATTGACGAGGATTGATAAGTAGATTGTCAGAGGTGTGATATTAACATGACAGAAATTTGTGTACTTGTGATTTGAACAAAATTTTGGGAGTTAGCGTCTCACTGTGGAGAATTGCTAAATGAGTTTATCATTAGAAGCGATGGATTTTGGTACTTGTGACTTGAACAAGATTTAGAAAATTTATCACTCTGTTGAAGGGAGTTGATAAGTTGATTGTAATTTGAGCCATTTTGGAGACATATCACTCTGTTGATGAGAGTCGATAAACTAATTTTGACAGAGGAATTGTTGCACATTGGGGGTAATACAAATTGAATCCTAACTCTGTGGGGATGATGGTTGTCGTAAGTGTAATGTTAACTTGACAATAGTAGGGAATTTTGCTAGTTGAACTAGCTTAAACTCCGTTGAGGATGTACAGAGGTTTTAACAGCTTTCTGTTAACAGGTTTCATGATACATGACCTTAGAGAATAAATATCATGTTGTAAAACACAAAGGTTAACCTTACATTTAGGAGAACTAGAACGTAAAGGTAGTCTCTGCGTTTGGAGTTTGAAACGGAAGTCTAAGCCCAACATCGAACCCTGGCAACGAGGGTACACGCCTAGCGTTTAAAACATGGAACGCATCCTCTAAAATCATTACTGTTTGGTCCTTGGGACTCAGGATAAGACTCTATGTCTAATTAGAAGTCTAAACGACTTATCTAACAACGTAGAGATCACGTTCAGGTGGGAGTTTCAGAACTCCATGCCATCTACAACATGACGGCTTGTTATAAATAGATCGTTATCGGTCATATCAAGGGTCATTAACCACCCATACCTCTACCTTAACTCTTTGAACGAGTTCTTCTCGTTAACCCTATAATCTCTAGACTCTTTTTTGAATGTCCTCAATCGTCAACGACAATAGCCTCGAGAAGTTCTCGTCAGGGGGTAAATGAGGGGGCGACTCACGATGTGCCGCCGTCTGGTTCAACATCTTCATCACCGTCGATGCCACCATCATAGACGTCTAGTCACCAAGTTAAGTAACATTACTATTTACTTGTTTTAATGAGTTTTTTCAAAACCCTAAGTGGGTTTTGGGTTGATGATGATGAAGACTATTCGTCTTCTCAACTCATAACATGGAGGTGGGTTTCCGTGTTGATTTGTAAGACGAATGGTCAATAACTGAAATGCGAGTTCAATTTACTGCATTTGGAAAATATAACGCAAGTTTAAATCTCTGTGTTTAAAAAAATAAAACTCAGGTTTAGACCTCTACGTTCAAGTTAATTCAATGCGGGCCTAGACCTCTGCGTTTGAATTAGTTCAATGCGGGTCTAGATCTCTGCGTTTGAATTAGTCTTTTAGACTTTTAGAAAGTTTTATTAACTTCAACTTTGCTTGTTTTGTAGTGTGAGACGAGGTCCCTACCACTAAGCATGTCATCATATATGACTTAGGGTATGTTCCTCGGACCCAAACCATCACCATGATCTTTCCTAGCGAAGATCATGAGAAGGTGATTCCCGAGTCTTATTATTTGAACCCCGAATGTACTCTCTTCCTGCTCAAACACTTGGAAAACATAATGAAACAAGCTTTCTCCATTGTGGAGCATGGCTAGGGTTCTTTCTTTGAGTTCTAGGCTCCAATTGTGGATGACTTACATGCTCTCGCTCACGTCAATCATCGTCGTGCTTTGCATTGTGCGGAGATAATCCACTGCTACACAGGCGCTGTTCATTTTTTAGAAAAACTAAGGCGCACTAACTTGAGGCCTAAGATACGGCAGACCATAGGTGTCGCTCAGACAAAGAAGATGATTGATGACAAAGCTCGATGTTAGAGCATATCAAAGAAGAAGGCTTTAATCTGGAGCCTGAAGAAGCAACATCGTCATGCAAGGATCAGGCTTGTTGCAGGGGACTTAACCCCAGAAGAGTTTTGTTAGACCCTAGAGAGGGGTCAATAGAGTCTTATGCTAATCTAATTTTGATTTTATGCTAATTAAAAAATTTCTTGATAAATTTACACAAAGCAAACTAAAACGCAAGATATGATCGCGGAGTTCGATCAACCCTTGACCTACGTATCCGCTCCTCACCTCGAGGAGATCTCCACTATATCGACACACCCAATTTGGAAGCCGGAACTTCTCTACACACTCGATTTTCTAGTTCATCGGAAACTCTACAAGTCACTCACAATGTACATACACAAACTGCAACCTCAAGTGTTGGTCCTCATGTATCACCTCCCTTAAGTGCTCGGCTTTACTACCTCTCACTAGGCTTTACTATCGACGCCACTCCTCTTGGTATCGACTACGTTCTCACCACACACTCCTCTCGGTTAAAAGTGTATTACAAAGTGATACTCACAAATAGCTTAAATATAATAATTCGTTCTCTAGCAATGAATAAGAACACAATGAAGCCCACACTCACTAAATAACTCACCACTATCCAACAATATATAGAATGAATGATATTAAAAGCTCAATTGAGGTGTGAGTGATAAATGAGAATAATAAAATTCTAACTCAAATAAAACTAGCTAAGATATGAATATGAAAAATAAATAATAAATAGGCTAGATAAAAGAGTTAGAAATCTTCTCTATAAGCACAAGGAGTTGTAGATATGATGATGAGGATAAATTCCTCAGTTGAAATCAAAAGCTTCCTCCTTGTGAAAAACTCCTCTTTTGAAATGAAACTTAAAACAATGCTTAAACACAAACTAAACTCTTTCAATTAAACAATTTTCTTAGTTTTATCAGAAGTTAGAGGGTATGAGGTATATATAGGATCATAGAACAAGCCCCAAAACCAAGAGAAAACCAAGGAAAAAGATAAAAAAACAAAAACCTAAAAATCTAGAAAAACTAGTCGTTGGAAGCTTATCAGTCGACTAACGGGGTTTATCAGTCGACTGATGAGCTGACCGTTGTAAGTGGTTTGCAGCTCATCGGTTGACCGAAAGAACTTATCAGTCGACTGAAGGATCATCAGTCGACTGATAGAATGTCAGTCGTAGAAATAGAAACTTTTAGCACTTTCCAACGAGTTCATCAGTCGACTGATAACAAGTTATCAATCAGAAATAAATAGTAATTTTGATTTTCAAACCTCTTTCAAAAATAGTAAATAAATTTCAAAAAATATAAAACTTTGTAAAAAGTTTATAAACATGAATATGAACATGTTACAAAAAAGAAATTTTGGAATTGCACTTATGATTTGTAAAATATCGTTATTTTTATAAAGTGTACATAATACATGTTTTTGATGAATCTTGAAAATGAAGTTTGACATGTAAGAACATGTGGAAACTTTATGAAATATTTTTATAAACTTTATAAAACATGAATGTAATGTAAAAAATATTAATAAACCAATATTACATTATTTTCTCAAATAACTCATTTTGTAATAAAAAACAAAATTGTGTGTGTATATATATATTGAGCTTGAAATATATTCACATAATATACATTACAAAACTACTAATATACCTAAGTGATTGTGCACACAACTTGATCTTGAATCTTTTACTCCAATATGGATGGCTATTCATCATATATGGATATCCTGTAAAAAGAAATAAGCCACAACCACTAGGAAATAAATTAGCTATAAATTGTTTGGAAAATCATCATAAAAAAGCGCCAACAAGTTAGACCTTGGGGATGCCACTCTTTATGCTGATGTTCAAGCAGAGAAGGAGGCTCTTCAAATATTGGAATAGGAAGCCACTGGTTCTGCTGCACTCACTGATGATCAACTTCGGAAGAAAGGTGAAGAAGAAGTGCTGGCGGAGCATGCAACATGCATATCCAAAATTGAAGCTCACCTTTCAACTTTCCACTTATAAAACACTTGATATTTTAGATTCAAGTAGCACTTACTTTTAGTTTTGTAATAACTTTATATTATTTCTTAAAACACTTATTATCTGCCTGTGATGAACTGCTGATATTTACTGTTTTTTATTACTTCTTCTTTGATGTGTTTGGACTCTTGAGATGTTAGTCACCATGTTGAATTAGAAATTCTCTTCATTATCACTTAGAATAATTTTAGAAAATTTCAAGTGTCAGAGGTATAATGTTAACTTAACGATATACAAGCTGGGGAAAGTTTAAAATGGTTTATTAATCTCCATTCAAATGAATTCCGAGTAATCAACCCCCAGTCTAAATACAATTGATTTCCCATCTTAGACTTACCGGGGATAGTTAACATGATTTGTTACTCTCTATTCAATGAAACGCGAATAACCAACCCCAGCCTAGGGAAAGTTGATTCATTATTTCATACTTGGCTAGGGATTAGGAGAAAGGGAGCTTCATGGCCTACGTGTAATATTTCTTAAGAAATTTTCCGTTAATAGGCATCATGAGCCTATCACCTTTCTGGTTGATGAGACGGTATGCCCCATTCGAATAGACTGATTCTATTACAAAGGGTCTTTCCCACTTGGGATTGAATTTCCCCTTGGCCTTGTGTGTCATCACCATAGGTCGTCTGACAGCTAGGAATAAATCGCCTTTCTTGAAGATTTGCTCTTTGACCTTCTTGTTGTAGGCTTTAGAGTTCAAGCTTGATACAACTTGATTTGTTATTGAGTCTGAAATCATCTCTCGTCTAATACTTCAAGTTCTTGAAGATGCAATCGATGTTGTTCTTCATCTGTCATCCTGGTAGCAAGGGCAACTCTCAGAGACGGGATCTAGATTTCCAATAGTAATACAGCTTCGTAGCAATATACCAAAGAGAATGGGTGGCTTTTGTAGGGGTCTTCACCGTTGTGCAGTAAGCCCACAAATATTCACCAAGCTTTTTGTCCTAATCACGTCAGCTCTTGGAGACGAACTTATTGAGGAGTTTCATGATGGTTTTGTTGAAAGCTTCCGCGAGGCCATTAGCTGGCGGATAATATGTCGTCGATGCGACACTTTGGATTCTGAACTTGTCGTAGAATCTCTAAAAATTATGACTGACGAACTATGTTCCATTGTTATAGACTATTCATCTTGGTACACCGAAGTGGTAGATGACATGATGTTTGATGAACTTGATCACGTTTGAAGCTTTGATCTCTTTCAACAGAATTGCCTCCACCCACTTAGAGAAGAAATCGGTCATTGCCAAGATGAACCGATGTCCTTTGGCCGTTGGCGGAGTGATAGATCCAATAATATTCATTCCCTACATCTCAAATAGCTAAGATACCGATGTTAGGTGCAGGTTCCCTGGTGCTTGATGAATGAAGTCATTATGGATTTGGCATGCGTGATAACATTTAGCATAGTCAACGGCATCTAAAAACATCTTTGGCCAATAATAGCTAATTCGTCAGAGATGGTCTCCTAACTTAGCTCCGGGTTGATGAGCTTAACACATCCTGTCATGAGCTTCCCTGAGAGCCTCTTGTGCTTCTCTTCTAGAGAGGCAACGAAGTAAGAGTCCATCATGTGATTTATGGTACAAGGTTTGAGAGACCGCATCGTAATAGAATCGGAGAGCCTTCCGTTTGATGGCGACCGCCTATTTAACATCATCAGGTAATATCTCGTACAAGATGTAGTCAATATACGGGAATCACCAATCCCTTGGTTCCAGCTCAATTGAAGTCGCACATGTAATCTCTGTTGTTGCTGCATTTGAGTAGTATTCTAAGGGAAATTTGGAGTGATACAAGTCACGACCCATAATGAATATCATTGTCTTAGCCCTTGGCGGTAATGCCAATGAAGTTGCCAGTGAAACTAGAGCATCTGCTTATGTATTCTGGGCTCGTGGGATGTATTCAATGAAGAAGCCTTCAAACTTCTAAGCTAGCTCTAGCATGACGAAGTGATATGGGACTAAGTCCTTATTATGTACTTCATATTCTCCTTGGACTTGATTCACAATAAGCTGAGAATCACCATAAGCCTCAAGGTGTTGAATGTTGAGCTCTTCGGCCAACCGTATCCCCAGTAGCAAAGCGTTGTACTCTGCTACATTATTGGTGCATGGCTCAATTATAGAGAATCCTCTTGTGATTACATGACCGCTTGGGGATACAAGTACCACCCCCATGCAAGCAGTGATTCCTCTATTAGGGTTTGCTCTAGACACACCATCAAAGAACAATTTACATACTTGTATAACTTCTTGAGTGACACAAGCTTCGGCGACTTCATCTGGTAAATCTTCATATAATTTGGACGATTCAAATACCAGATGGTCGGCTAAGAAATCTATCAGAGACTGGCCTTTAACAGCCTTCTGGGGCATGCATTGTACGTCATATTGCAATAGAAAGATCACCCATTTCGCTAGACGACAATTCAGAGAAGATGGCTTCGTCATGAGCATTCTAAAAGGATTTACTTTGGAGATGACGTGGATTATTTGTCTGACCAAATAGTGTCGCATCTTCTGGACAACGAATACTAAAGCAAGACACTCCTTTTCCATTGGATTGTACCGATGTTCGGCTCCAATCATGGTTCTGCTAAGGAAGTAGATTGCTTGCTCATGTCCTTGGTCATTATTTTAAGCTAATAACACTCCAAGGGAATGATCCATGGCCCTCACGTATAACAAAAAATGTTTCCCTAATATTGGGGCCATTAGGACGAGTGGTTGTATAAGGTATCTCTTGATCTCCTCAAATGTCTTTTGGCAATCTCCATCCCAAATGAATTAAACTCCTTTCTTCATTAGCTTAGTAAAGGGTTGACAGCGTCCCGAGAGGTTCGATATAAATCTCTGGATGTACGACAATCCATCTTACAAACCTCCGACCTTTTTGATGTTTCTCAGAGGTGGCATTTCTTGGATAGCACGAACCTTTTCTGGGTCGAGAGAAATTCCTTTAGATGTGACTATGAATCTAAGGAATTTACTGCTTGAGACCCTAGGAACAATTTGGTTAGATTCATCTTCAGTTGATGTGCTCGCATTATTTTGGTCAAAAGTCGGTTCTTTCATTTGTGGACTCATTACAACTTCAGTCATTATAATGATTAAAAAAGAATGACTTTTATAAGTCTCTTTACACAATAAAAATTTTAAAAATTATAATTTTCTAAAAACACACACAACGGATGTTTATCATCCGCTATTTGCGTGGGATCTTGGCCTATACCGGGGTTTATTCGTGGACCACCAACTGATCAAATCCAATATAGATTTTGTTGTCTCGCAAAAGAGACAAGAAACTAAAGTAATTATCTCATCAAAGCGAGATAATCACTCTTCTCAAGAATCGCAGCTAGGTACGATCTCAAGGAAATGGATGAACGGATGCAAATCTCTCGAACTCTTCCTCTTTATGCTGAATAGCTCACCGAGACCTCCTCCTTCTTTGTGAAATTTGTGCTCCTCACTCTCTGATCTAACAGGGCTTCGCCAAGGCTTGAGAATTCTGGATCTGTGTAAATGAAGGCCATAGTGTAGGCGTCTAAAAATGCCTATAGGTATCCACACACAACTCGAGACGGAGAGAAGGTGATGAACGCTATTATCTAAGTCAAAGAGGATTATCTGACACCGACCAGTGAATCAATGAACTATTGATGACATGGCCCGCGCACTCATCGGCCACCAAAACGGCAAACTAAGTAACCCGTGCACTCGTCAGCCAGCAAATGGTGGCCGACAGGTAGCCGGGCCAGCAAATGGTGCCGGGCCAGCAAATGGTGACCGGCCCACCAAATGGTGGCCGGGCCACCGCACAGTTCCGAGCCACCAGGACTCTTATTGAGTACAAAACCTCTCCAAACACGGATTTCGATGATTTTTAAAGATTCTTTCGTCCCAGAACCTCCCTAATTATTTTGAGGTTATCTCTAGACGCGTTTAAGTGGTTATTAACCGCAGATAACATTTTAAACACCAATTCTAATTCAAAAGGACCTCTCCAAAGGCTTATAAATAGAAGCCTAGGGTCTTCTTTCGAGAGGATCTGAAATTGAGAAGGGGAGGTGCTGTCAAATTGTCCAGTTAACCACGAATTTCAGAGGAGAATCATCAGGTCTTGGCGAACACTTTCATAAAGAAAGCCCTTCGAAAGGTTTGTGATTCTTTCCCCGTCTTCCCTACGGATTAAACTTGGTTTTAATCTCGAGAAGAGCCATAATCTCGCTTGGTCGTGATTGTCGCTTCCGCAATTGTTTCCTTCGTGAAGCAAGAGCGTAATTAATTGTCTATCGGGTTTGATCTGCGGTGGTCCACGGACTAACGCGTCCTCGGCACAGGCGAAGATCCCATGCAAAGCAGCAGGAGATAAACTACTGCTGCGTTTTGTTTGATAAAGTTATAATTTTTATTTTTCATTGTACGAAGATCTTATAAAAAGATCAACTTTTCTTTCAGTTTGAACTTGTAATCGATAAACGGTGTAACAGGTTTGAAAGCAATGGAAAAGGTAACTTTTGACACAAACAAACTGGCGACCACAGTGGGAGCCAACAGTTTCGCTGCCGAAGCTGTCGTGTCGCAACCACGGATCCCGATCGCGGTTGACAAAGAGGTCGAGTACGAATTCGACCAACACTGATGTTCGAGGAGTATCTGTCGTCGTCCTCCTCCAGATCCTCTGCCCCTCGCAAGCGCATGAAGATCAAGGCCCGCGTTGCCATTGCAATCTCACCTTGCAACGCCCCTCCGGCCTCCAACGAAGCCGGATCTACAGATCTGGACTCCTCCTCAATCAAAGAGATAACCGTTGTAGCCGCTCCAACTTTATCGAAGAGGGCACGCCAAAGACAGCGCCAACAACTTGCGCGCAGATTTGCTAAGGCTTTGGAGCCTATTGACAGGATTGGTTATGAGACGGATTTGAAATGCAGAAGGCCCCAAGTGCCCCAGGAGCAAATAAATGGCCTCTCCTCTAAACCAACAGCGAATGAGTGGATACAAGTCAAACGGACCCGCTCAACCCTCGAGGAGCGCATTCAGAAGCTTCGTGCCTTGATTGCACATGCAGAATTCTCGTGCGAGAAGCGCAGAAGCTGAAGCGAAAAGAGGTGATTAAGAAACCACCAAAACCACGCCAAGTCTAGAAACCAAAGTCCAAAACAGCGTCCACAAAAAGTCAAACAGCGTCCGGAACTGCCAAAATACGCGAACCACCGTCTGGTGGCTCGGCCAAAACCGAGCCACCAAATGGTGGCTCAGCCCAAACCGAGCCACCAAATGGTGGCTCGGCCTTGGCCGAGCCACCAATTAGTGGTTTGCGTCGGTTCGGGCCCGGCTCGGTTTGGTTCATGTCCGGTTCGGTTCGGTTCGTGTCCGGTTTAGTTCGATTCGTACCCGGTTCACCTCTCGTGGTCCCGTTTAAGCCTTCGGCAGCCCATATTTCTGTCCCGATAAATAACACACCTCCGGCAAGGCCCCGCGGCAGCATGGACTTGTCCCATTCCAAGATGAGGATGACCGATCGCCTGGGTCCTATGCACAAGGATCGAGGCAAACTTTCGATCAAAGAATGCTTGGGTCCGTTGACTAAACCCCGAGCAACCACTCGAGCTGGGGGTCGCACACACCCTCGTAACAAGTCTGAACCCGCCTATGATGGAAAAACCCCTGCACTTGACCGCCTCGAGCGACGAACTGAAGTCCAAGAGCCCGTCAAGAGTTCGCGCTCCCAAAAGCATAGCTCCAAATACGTGACTCTTAAGAACACCAATAAGGCAGCAAATCTCCGGAAGGAAACGTGTTGGTCAGACGATAACATTATACCTAAAAAGTCGTGCCAACACGCGATAGGTTGCTCCGGTCATATGACCGATGAGTTGTACTATCACACTAGGGGTATGAATAAATCTCGGAAGAGAAATACCCGGGAAACGGATCCTCATTGCCCATGTACCAAACTCATTAAGGCAGTATTATCAGAGTGTAACTGCTCCAAGACCGCCTCGCAGAGGATTTCGGTATTTGAAAGTCTTTCTACAGAAACGCTAAGACACAAGTCAAAACGTTTTCGTAAAAGAATGCCGGTCGTTCAAGAACGTGAATTCTCAAAAGTTACGATTAACATGATAGACAAAGGAAAATCCACGCGATGCTTCAGTCCCGAACCTTTTCCACAAATATCTCAACGATTGACTCGGCTACAAACCGGGGCTATCAGGCCTAGAGATTATAGGTGAATTCAGAGAGGGCAGTCCTCACACGATGAAGCATCAGATGCTAACTCTGCAATTACTTCAGATGCCACTGTGTCCAGTACGGGACAGACTCGAGAGTCATTCATGATCACTACTGAACAGATGGCTCAACTTCTTCAAGAAGCTTTGGCAAAGCAGAAAGAGGACTTTAAAATCGAGATGGATATGGCTGTGCAACGGGTTAAAGATTTACATGCTCAACAACTCCAACAGTTGTCAAATCAACACGGCGAACCTAGTCGTCGAACTACCAATCAAATAGATAGCGACTCAGAAGTGGAGGAAAATATCAATGCCGATGTTCCACTTGAGGATAAAAATGCTGAAGACGTCCTTAACACTGGGGGTGGCCCCACTAACAATACCAACACTGGGGGTGGCACCACTATCCCTTTCCAAAATCGCCTAAAGAAAGATGCATGCGAAGACCTTAAGATAAAAGACCTCGAAAGCAAAATCAATGCCTTGATGTCTGCTCAAGAGGTAAAGAAGACTGGCATTCCGTGTCCTTACCCAAGGGAGTGGGACTCAATTCCATACCCAGCGAAGTTCAATCTGATCAACTTTACACCGTTCGACGGGAAGGGTTCCCCCACTCAACACTTGATTTATTTCAAGTCCCACTTGGGAGTGATTTCTGGCAACGAGCCTTTGATGGTCCGGTTATTCGTTGGCACCCTTCGCGGGCCTTCCTTCGATTGGTACCGCCGTCTCAAGCCTGAAAGTATCAACAGCTGGGACGACATGGAGAGTTCGTTCCTTAACAATTTCTTCGACGATGATATCGAAGTTTCGATTGGAGCCCTTTTGGACGAAAAGCAAAAGGATGGGGAGTCAGTTGACAGCTTTGTTAAACGCTTCCGCAACAAGGCAATGAATTGCCGAGATCCGGTCACGGAGGAATTCATCCTCCAACCCTGCCATAATAACCTTTCCATTGACATCCTGGAAGCACTGGGGGTCATGCCATCCAAGACTTGGAAAGAGTTGAAGGTGCGCGGAGAACAGGCCGAACGCTTCCTCAGAAGGAAGAAGGCCGAGAGAAGCCAGCCGATGGCTAACCGTCCAGACTTAAGTTTTTCTTCTCATGGTAAAGAAAAGGCAGCTGCAGCGGCTGTTGACTCTAATCAGACGTCACAACAGCAGCCTCAGAAGTAGCGAAAGACTCCGGATCCGAGACTCCAAAAAGAGTACTCCTTCAAGGTTAAAAGAGGTTCCGGCTATCTTCAAATACCTCCTTGAAAACAACAAGATCAAGCTACCACCTATCACAAATCAGGAGGAAGCTGACCATACTAGGGATCCAAAGTACTGTGCGTACCACAGGAGGATCCTTCATCCTACCAAGGCTTGCTTTGCTCTCAAGAACAACATTCAAGCCTTGGTCGATGTCGGCATCATAACGCCAAAATGAGCCGAATGAGAACGCTCTCCGAAGAGTATACGAGTATAAACTGCTTCTCCGTCGCACTCCGAAGAGTATACGAGTATAAACTGCTCCTCGATACTCCAATAGGTATATGAGTCTAAACTATTTCCTTTCTTCCACGGGAAGTTCCTGGAGGGTGTCATGCTTGATATTCTTAAGGATAACCCGATCATGTAGCTGATACAATGATAAACCCAGTTTTGCAAGAAAAGCTGGGGGTGGATGATTCATGTAACGGGAAGTTCCCAAAAGAATGCTACATGTAGCTTTCTTAGGGATAACCCTATCATTACAAAAGGGTGATAAACACTAAACCCCCACTGTGATTTCCAAACACTCTTTTGCTGAAACGAGATTCGATCACCTCGTTGGATCAATCTTCCCTCACAAAATTCTCATTGGTGTTTGACGACTCACAGCCTTCCACCACAAAATCCCCCACCGATTAGACTAATTGACGATGGGACCACCAAGATTTCTTTCGGTCGAATCCACTCAAACTTCCATACGTTTGTGCACTCAACATTCCCATTATTAAATTCCGGACATAAGACTTGGGATTTTAATGTCATAATCCTTGATAAATTGTCAAACCCCTTCGTGTTAAGTTCTTATCACTCGACACCAAGAATCCCCATTGAGTAATTGGTATAAGTCAACACTCCCATTGTGATTTGTACTCCTACTCCTACTGTTCACCTGGTCAAACCTTCTTACAGTTAGGACCACAACCAAAATTCCCTCTCGATTCCTTCAATGAATGAGAGGTCCACAAATCAAGCGATCAAACCTTCCTACAGTTAGGATCAAAGCCAAAATCCCCTTTCAATTCCTCTAATGAACGAGAGGTCCACTTTCAAATCAAATGATCAAACCTTCCTATAGTTAGGGACAAAACCACAATTCACTCTCGATAAACGAGAAATTCATCTTTAGTTCGGTAATCAAACCTTCCGACAATTAGGGTTATCCGAATCTTTTCCATACTCTTAGTTTTACCTTTCCGGATTCTGGGGGTGGAGATCCCACCTCGAGTCTCCTTTCTAACTGGAGATAGAATATAAAATTCTTCCTCTTCAGTGTTGGGAGATAGAATATAAAATTCTTCCTCTCCCATTTCAGGTTCGTCTTTGCCCCAAAAGAAGACACCATCCTTCAACTCTAAGCCGGTTTAGTCTTTCACCGATTGAAAAAGACACCAGAATCCAGTCTGGGGTATTTTATCCCGAAGCCTAAGTAGGGATAAGTCAACGCCTAACATGCGTTGCCGGTTAGTTCTTAACCGTAAAAAGAACAAAAGCCCACATATTCAACATTGTGGTAGGTTGTTATTCATAACGCCAAAATCCATGCTTCACACGCATGGGGAATTTTATCCCGAATCCTAAGCAGGGATAAGTCGGCGCCTAATACGCGCTGCCGGTTTAGTCTTTCACCGATTGAAAAAGATACCAGAATCTGAGTCTGGGGAATTTTATCCCGAAGCCTAAGCAGGAATAAGTCGGCGCCTAATACGCGCTGCCGGTTTGTCTTTTACCGTAAGAAAATGACTAAGTCTACGTATTCAAATTTGTAGCATTAAGTCTAAAGGGGTTCATCCTTTTAGCACAACATTACTTGTGAAACGGACCCAGATAATTCACAGGCTAGCCCAATTCAAACGGTAATCGGTAAAGGCACGTCAAATCCATTGAAGGCTGAGGGTTTGCCAAAAACCTTAAAGTCTACGCCTAATACGCGTCGCCGTTTAGTCTTTTCACGTAAGAAAGACGAAGTCTACGTATTTAATATCGTAGCACTAAAAGAGTTAACTCTTTTAGCATAACATCACATGCGGGACGGACTTAAACAATCCGCGTACTAGCCCGACTCAAACAGTAGTCGGTAAAGGCTTATCAAACCCGTTGATGGCTGAGGGTTTGCCAAAAATCCTATATATGTGAAAGTCACTGACGCATCAACTTCATTAGTTGGTCTCGTGACTTGAGCATCCAACGACTTCGGGATAAGACCCATATCTGCAGACGAATCAATTTTAATAGTTGGTCCTACAGCCTAGAATTTGGGACCGTCACGCTCGAATGCCTTAAGAGCTTAAACTGTGTAGACTCCAGCAAACGTACGAGTATAAACTGTGTTAACACCGGTCAACACGTCTCGATGAAAGTTAACGCCAATCGATACAAAACCCTAAGGCCAACGCCGATCAACGCGTAGCCCTAGGTCAACGCCGGTCAACGCGTTGCGACAAAGATAATCAGTTCAAAGTCAACTCAATGACACAAGCCAAAACCAACTTACCAAGTTCGATTCGAAATTTCGACGACGGCCAGACGATAAACGCAGCGCCGAAAGAACTTCAGCTATTCATTAAAATAGACTGAAAATCGAAGAAGTCAAGAATTAAAGCCAGCTACAGGTCCTTTGACACCAACGGAAGGTGGGGGCCTATCATATCCAAAGCATCCCAGACTCCTCTATAAAAGAATGAGTCTGAAATACTTTAGAGGGGGTATCTGTAGGCGTCTAAAAATGCCTATAGGTATCCACACACAGCTCGAGACGGAGAGAAGATAATGAACGCTATTATCTAAGTCAAAGAGGATTATCTGACACCGACCAGCGAATCAATGAACTATTGATGACATGGCCCGCGCACTCATCGGCCACCAAAACGGCAAACTAAGTAACCCGCACACTCGTCAGCCAGCAAATGGTGGTCGACAGGTAGCCTAGCTAGCAAATGGTGGCCGACAGGTAGCCTAGCCAGCAAATGGTGGCCGGCAGGGTGGCCGAGCCACCAAATGCTGACTCGCACCCTTGCGAGCCACTAAATGGTGACTCGCATAGTTCCGAGCCATCAGGACTCTTATTGAGTACAAAACCTCTCCAAACACGGATTTCGATGATTTTTAAGGATTCTTTCGTCCCAGAACCTCCCTAATTGTTTTGAGGTTATCTCTAGACGCGTTTAAGTGGTTATTAACTGCAGATAATATTTTAAACACCAATTCTTATTCAAAAGGACCTCTCCAAAGGCTTATAAATAGAAGCCTAGGGTCTTCTTTCGAGAGGATCTGAAATTGAGAAGGGGAGGTGCTGTCAAATTGTCCAGTTAAACATGAATTTCAGAGGAGAATCATCAGGTCTTGGCGAACACTTTCATAAAGAAAGCCCTTCGAAAGGTTTGTGATTCTTTCCCCTTCTTTCCTCCGGATTAAACATGGTTTTAATCTCGAGAAGAGCCATAATCTCGCTTGGTCGTGATTGTTGCTTCCACAATTGTTTTCTTTGTGAAGCAAGAGCGTAATTAATTGTCTATCGGGTTTGATCTGCGGCGGTCCACGGACTAACGCGTCTCCAGCACAGGCGAAGATCCCACGCAAAGCAGCGGGAGATAAACTACTGCTGCGTTTTGTTTGATAAAGTTGTAATTTTTATTTTTTATTGTAAAAAGATCTTATAAAAAGATCAACTTTTCTTTCAGTTTGAACTTGTAATCGATAAACGGTGTAACAGGTTTGAAAGCAATGGAAAAGGCAACTTTTGACACAAACACATAGGGCTGTATTTATAGGCTTCAGAAGCCTTGTTTTCGGATAAGAACGAACGATTTGATCTTATCCTTAGTTGTAAGCACTTAACCATATTTATAGATAACCTCAAATTAGTTAGGGAGGCTCTGGATCAGAATCGGGGTAGTTCGGGATAGTCCGAGGTAATTCTGGACAACTCGCGATAGTTCTGGATAGTCCAGGAGAGTTCTGGATAGTCTGGGACATCTCTGGATAGTCCGGGGTATTTTTGGATAGTCTGGGTCAGTTTTGGATAGTCCATGATAGTTCTGGATAGTCCAGGGCATTTCGGACAGTCTGCGGCGGTTCTGGACAGTCCGTAATAGTTCTGGACAGTCCGAGCTAGTTCTAGATAGTCTGTGGTAGTTGTGGACAGTTTGTGGTAGTTCTTGATAGTCCAGGGTAGTTCTGGATAGTCCAGGATAGTTGTAGATAGTCCGAGGTAGTTTTGGATAGTCCACGATAGTTCTGGACAGTCCGGGCCAAGTCAGGATAGTCCTGAACAGGCCGGGACAGTCCTAACCAGGTCAGGATAGTCCGGGCCAATTCAGGATAGAATTTTGATCTCGGGATAGAATTTTGAACTTGGTACATAATTCTAAACTCGGGACATAATTTTGAACTCAGGACAAAATCTTGAACTCGGGACAAAATCTTGATCTCGAGACAGAATATTGAACTCGGGATAGAATCTTGAACTCGGGACATAATTTTGAACTCAGGATAGAATCTTGATCTCAAGACAGAATTTTGAACTCGGGATAGAATCTTGATCTCAAGATAGAATCTTAAACTCGGGGCATAATTTTGAACTCAAGATAGAATTTTGATCTCAAGACAGAATTTTAAACTCGGGACAGAATCTTGATCTCGGGACAAAATCTTGTTCTCGGGACATAATCTTGAACTCGAGATAGTCTCGGCCTTGTCTGAGACACTCGCCTGAGATAGTCTCGGCCTTGTCTGAGACACTCGCCTTGTTTTGACTCTAACTTTCTCATATGATGTCGATGGGTTGGAAATATGGAGGAGAGATCTGCAACTTTCATCTTTTTGAGCTTTTTCAGATTCGAACTACATCATAGCCAAAATCGTCATTCTCCTCCAAGGCACAGATTGTGTCTTGTTGGTGTAAAATGGCCTGAATGGTCTCAGGTGTTTTAGCTCTAACTCCCTCGTCCGATGTTGGAATAAAGTGATCCAAGGTACATTAGAAAGCTCGCAAAGAGATCTACAACATTCTATTAGCAAGATACCCATGGGATGAGCGAGACATGAGTGATGCTTCATCCTTTGCGGTCGAAACGTTACTCCCAGTCGAGTTGTTTCATCATCATTTGACCGTCTCGTTGACTTGTATGCTTGGTCAACTTGCTTCACGTATTTGTTGATGTCAGATAATCCTCCTTGACTTGGATAATAATGTTCATCATGTTCTCTATGACTCGAGCTATGTGCGGGAACCTATAGGCAATTTTTAACGCCTACACGCATAATGCCGAACATCATCTTTAAATCTGCAAGATGATCGCCTCTATTTTGGCTCTTTATTGTGAATATCATCCACATAATACTCTATCTTTTTGCGTAGATGTTCGTGTAAGATTATATTCATGGCACGCTGCTAGGTTGCATTGACATTCTTTATTCCAAAGGGCATTACCGTATAACAGTACACCCCCAGGGATGTTCTGAAAGCAGTGTACTTTTCATCTTCAAGGTACATTTTAATCTAGTTATATCCTGAAAACCCATCTATAAAAGATATCCTCTTATACCCATAAGTATTGTCGATCATGACATTTATGATAGGGAGTGAAAATTCGTCTTTTGGACATGCAGTGTTTAAGTCACGAAAGTCGATGCAAATTCAGACCTTGCCATTTTTTGGGGCACAAGAACGATATTAGCAACCTAGTCAGGGTGTTGTTCTTCTCTGATAAAGCCTGAGTCAATAAGCTTTTTTGTTTTCTGACTCAATTGCTTCCATGATCTCTGGACAGAACCGGCGTTGTCGTTGTTTGACGGGTTTCACATCTGGATCAATGCTAAGATGATGCATGGCTACTTTGGGATCAAGACCAGACATGTCTTCATAATTCCAAGTGAAAATATCTATATATTCTCTGATGAGAGATATAAGGTCCTCTTTCTCGGGTGATGATAGGCTCTCGCTTATGAAGATTGGCTTAGGATCATATTCATCCCCTATATTGACCTGGATCACCTTACCTTCGGTAGGTGGTTCATGCTGTTTAAAACGCATATCCCATAAAATATTAAGGCGCTTGATCCAAGGATTGTTAGTTAATTCGATCAATTTTTTGTCATCTTCTGCATCTTCGACCGGATGACAAACTGAAGTCATGTTCACGAACATGCTTTTAAATATTATTCTGACACTTACATCGGATTCCCATAAGGATGTTCCGGACAAATGGTCTTGATAAAGAAAGTTGTCGGTCTCATCTTCTGAAAGGGGAGGAGTTGAAACATAACCTAACCCTCTTTTAGTTTTATGGTAATAATCAGGAGGTTTTCATTCTGGAGTAGAAAGCCGAATCGGCGCTCGTCTTCCTTTCCCAAAAGTTAAACCTTCCTATTTGTTAAAGTCGTAACCCATCTTTCTCATCAATTTGATAGAGTTAGGTTCATGATAATGGAATTAGGGGACTCCCTGGTCTTCCTCTGAACTCTCCCGCTTGAGTAATTCAGGTTTGACCTTACCAAAGTGGATAGGCTTTTGCCCTTTCCTTTTGGATGAGACCATAAAGAAAGCCTTCTGTACATCCTCTATCTCTTCGAATGTGGAGAAGAATGATTTGAGGGGCAAAGCGAGTGATGTTTCAGCATACAATGTGTGCCATGAATTAGTACATGTATCTGTATCAATCTCTATCGGTTCATATTCAGAGGACACATTAGACAAGTACGCTAAATTGAGATCTTCATTAATGTACTACTCGCTCTCACTCAGTATATTGTTATTATCCTCATTCTGACCCATTACATTGAAATTCAACTCCCATGGACAATCTTCCTCAGGATCGGGCTCGATGTTAGCTTGATTGCTACTGTCGGCGGCCTCGTTTGATTGCTTTGGCTCCTAACAATCTAGGTAGAAGACCAAATCGTTGTGGAAGTTCTCACCCTCTAAAAGGTTGCTTCTCAACGATCAGAGTTCTGACTCCTCCCTCATCGTCAGCATATTTCATGACCTGATAAAGAGTAGATGGGACAATACGATTCGTATGAATCCATGGTCATCCTAACAACAAATTGTAAGACGTGTCCACATCTATAATGTGATAAGTCACTTTGAATTTGAGATCTCCAATTTGACACCTGAGTTTGATTTTACCCAAGGGTCATGTGCTATTGGCATTGAAGCCGAAGATGGTTGTCCGGGTAGAACTCAGCCAGCGCAGGGGAATCCCTAGGACTTGCATGACCCGATATGGCATGATGCTGAGCGCTGAGCCCGGATCAACTTGTACACGGCTGATCTCAGAAGATCTGATATACCTTGTATAGTATAGAGGTCTATCATGCTTGTGTTTAATCTGCATATCTTCTTAATGAATAATATGCATGGCAGACTTCTTGCAACTTGTAGACACTGTACACGAGATTGTCCTTTAGATGCTTCTAGAACGGGAGCAACTTGAGTAATAAAACTCTCCGTGTTTGTTAAAGCTTCAATTAGAGCTTTCCTTGTGGTCGTGGACAATCACAGGAGCTCTGTAAAACCCCGAAAATTTGAATTTTATGATAAATAATGATAAATATGTTATATGGTGAAAAATAATATATTTTGATGTTTGAATATGATAAGAATTGATTTGAGATCAATTCAATATATATTTATGAATATATGAGTGCAAATGTGCAAAACATGCACAAAGGCCAAAAGAGAAATCTGAGAATAATGACCAGTTATGAGTTTCTATGTTTTTCTCACTGATACAATTATAATATGAGAAAGTGTAAAAGATCAAAGTTATAGGTATCTTCAATAGCTTTCCAAAAAATCTTAAATCATCTCATTCAGAAGTCGGACGAGAAAGTTATGGGTAATATACCAAACTCTAGCCTGTGTGCAGCCTGTGTGCAGCCTATGTGCAGCCTGTGTGTTGGGTGTGCAGACGCCAGGGTTGTCTCTGTTTTGGGTTGGTTTTGTTTATACCGAACCCGGGAGTATACCTAAGTATATATATTCGTTTTGAAGCTCTTGGAACTCTCTTTTAAACTCTAATAGCCTCATCCCCTTCCTCTTTCTCTCTCTCTCTCTCTCTCTCTCTCTCTCTCTCTCTCTCTCTCTCTCAAACCCTAAACCCCCTTTCTTTGGTGATTCTTGGAGGACTTTGGAGGAGCTGACGTGAGATTCATCGGTGTTCAGTGAAGGAGGATCGTTCTCACTCATTTTTGGGAGTTCATCAACACCCCTCAGGCGAGTTTTATCTCGCCCAATCCTGTATCCACATTTTTAATAGTTTTCATGAATTTTCTTGTGGTTTTGTGAGCCTAAAACACTATTTTATATACAAAGATAGATCTTTATATTATATGATGCTAAAAGATTTAGTTTTTAGATTTTAAAAGATCACCAACGAATTTTCAAATGAAGATCTAGATCTGAAAAAAAAAATTCTAACAAGAGCTTTGAACAAAAAATATTTGTTTTCAAATGTTTTGATATGTATACATGTGTTTAAAAATGTTCCTTTCTGTCTATAGTGATTAGATTGTATATCACATGCTCCAGAATTGCTAAATCACGTATATGAGTTTGGTAGTGTATAAAATCATCATATAAAACTTTTGAATCAAACCTCATAGAGGAAAAACCTGTAGAAGGATTTTTTGCTTCTACGTGATCGACCACGGTGGATGCGGTGGTCAACCGTGATGATTGTAGCAGAAGTAGAAAGCTTCTGCTTCATGCGCGGTCGACCATGGTGGGCACGACGGTCGACCGCTGGGAAATTTTGTACATGTGCATGTTATTGCATACGTTTGTGTGGCTGGCGAGATACCTGAGTTATTTTAGGATTTTAATACACTGTGAATTGTGTATATGAGTTGACTACGGGCATGAGTTTTAGATTCACTCACCGAGACATGAGAGTGAATAGTATATATATGCTTTTCTTACATCATTTACTTATTGAAGTCCTCGTGTTGGACTATAAGCTATTGAAGTCCTTGTGTTGGACTATAATCTATTGAAGTCCTCGTGTTAGACTATAATCCATTGAAGTTCTCATGTTGGACTATAACCCACTACAGTCCTCGTGTTAGACTTTAAGCTTTTGCAGTTCATGTATTGGACATTTACCTATTTCAGTCCACGAGTTGGGCACATATTTGACATCTGACAGGTTATTGATATTATGGTTGGAGATGGAGCTGTATTTTTTTATTGCTTCACGTTGTAGTTTTTAGGATTTGGTATTTAGCTACTTACAAGTTAAGCTAACGGGAGATGTACCTATTCTCGTGTTGTAAATTTCTAAATATCAAAACTCTATTTTATTTCGGAGTAGATGATTGACTATCTATATGTATTAACGACTATTTTCTTATTCTTCTAGTCCTTCCCCCTAGGATTGGTTGAGATGTTACTCGCTAGCGCTTGACGCTCGTTGTTTCCCCTCTTTCAGGTAGCGAGCGAGGTGCACGAAGAGTCGTAGGTTGATGGAGTTGCTCTAGTAGTTATTTATCTATATTGTTAGTAGTTTATGTCAGAACTCCACAGTAGATGTGTTTATGAACATTTGAGTTATTATTCTAGTTTTTTAAAGACGATGTGCCTAAATGTCATTTCATTTGATTTTCTATGTCGAGACACTTGTATTCAATCAGATGTTATTTCTCTCAGAGATTGGTTTATTTATTTCAGTAGTGTTGATTTCTTCAGAATATATATCGTATAGTATTTCTTCTGTATATTTTCTCTAGCTTGTTTTGTACCTACACCTGTTATTGATTCTACTAGATAGATAGTAATTATGATGGTGAAACATGTTATTATACGGTGTAGTGCATGGCAGGTTTGACATCCTTGGTTTTACCTTGGACTGCAGCGTTGTTGAAACCCGGGGCATCATAGTTGGTATCAGAGCTCTAGTTTCAGTATCCTTAGGATCATCCTGTGTCGAGTCATGGAGTTAGAATAGAGTTCCTTAAGATTCATGTATAGAGTCCGCTAGGAATTCTTAGAATGAGTGAGGACATTATATACGTATGTTCAAAAATTTCAAAAAAATTTTATGACTACCTTACTTTGATTGAAAAGTAATTGCCTGAATACATATTGTGATATGTTATGTGTATATATATAATTGTGATCTCATTTACTATGAAAAATTAATTTCTCCTCTTGATATTATGAATATCGAGATGAGGATGTGGTCGAGGTAAACTCGTACTTGGAGAGCTGGGCAAGCAGAGCCCCGAGCCGCAGTAGGCTCCATAGTATTTGATTGACTTCATGACGTCATTTACAACAACATTTTGCAACACTCGAGGAGCAAGAGGTGTATCCGTTTCCACTAACAGTACCGTTTTCAGGAGTTCCACTACCAGTTATACCAGTTATGTCTATTAAAGAGGAAATACTAATGATTATACCATCACCACAACCAGTTATTGATAAAGCTACAGAGTAGGAAACTTGGCTCTGTAAAATAAGAAAGGCGTCAGACACGAAGAGCATTATAGTTTCAGGGCACACTAGATTCATGTGCAACCTATAAATTAAAAGAATATGTGAAGATTTCTTAACGTCGATTCAGTACCAAACCAGAGGTTAAATGTATTCAGCATAGAGGACATCATTGGGGAATGGCGGCAAAGGATAGTAACAACTTCATATTTTCGCAGGAGCAGCAAATATCACTTATTTGGGAAAATTTTCTTTACTTATTTGACAAGCAGTTAGAGCTAGTTCAATTGAAGAAGAAAGATATGCCTGTAATTAATGAAGAAATCAGAACCAGTATAGTGATGATGAAGGGAAAAAGGCCTATTGCGGGATCTAGAAGACCCCAGCAGTGAGGTAAAGATTTTTACCACCAGCACAAGGACAATATAAGAAGGAAGCACAACATGATTTGAGAGCGCCGTAGCAACACAAAGTTCGAGATACATGTTACAATTGTAACAAAATAGGAAAAGAACAAAGTATTTCCGTAGTGCACAAACAGGAGGCCAGCATAACAGAGGTCCGTGTCAATAATCTTAGAGCCACGGTTATGGCCAGTAGTGGATGATAAAGGTATTGCCTATGATTTGAAGGATTGAAGGGCCAGTAGGCTAGATTTGTGTTATCCAAGAGATTCATGAGGGATAGATGGTCCCATATTTTTTCCCCTCACCGGCAGAGTTTATATAGCCGTATCACATGATCATAGTACGAGCAGAGCTTTCTTCGTGAATTTCTTTCAAACTCAAAACCTTATCTTATTCAAGAATTTCACATTTCTTTTACCTTTCATGCCATCGTGGATAGGCTTCAACTTGTAGCACATCCTTTAGATGTTCAGTTATCTGTATCTACTCCTCTATGGGTGGTGTCCCTATTAGAGAGTACATGTAGGAGATGTGTTATTAGTCTAGATCAGTCCGAGTTTTTTATAGATCTGATAGTATTGTGTATGTCCGAGTTTGATGTTATTTTTGGTATGGAGTGGCTATCGTCCTACCACATCAGTATTGACTGTTTTGCAAAAATAGTCAATTTGCGAGCGTCCGATAGGTCTGAGTTAGTTGTAGCAACCTCTCAGGGAAACCAGTTTGTGGAGTTATTTCTGACATACATCGAGGAGGTGATGCTGCAGGATCAGGGTATTGATTTATATGAGACTAGAGTCGTCTCAGAGTATCAGGATATCTTTCAGGATATACCTAGGTTGCCTCCTGTGTAAGAGGTTGAGTTTTGCATCGAGTTACAGCCGGGCATAATCCTGATATCCCGAGCACCCTATCGTATGGCACCTGCTGAGATGAGGGAGCTACAGACCTAGTTGGATGAGTTATTAGCTCAGAGCTTTATTCGTCGAAGTCATTCTCTGTGTGGAGCGTCGGTCCTCTTCGTGAAGAAGAAGTATGGTAGTATGCGATTGTGTATCGATTACCGTGAGTTGAACAAAGTTACTATCCGAAACAGGTATCCATTACCAAGGATTGATGATTTATTCGACCAGTTGCAAGGAGCGTAGCATTTCTCAAAGATTGATTTTCGTTTTAGTTATTTTTCTAGTTGCGGGTTCGGGAGATGGATATTCCCAAGATCGCCTTTCTGACTCGATATAGGTCTTTCAAATTTCTTGTCATGCCAGGTGGGCTGACCAATACACCTGCGACATTCATAGATTTGATGAACCATGTTTTCCGTCTATATTTGGATCAATTCATGATTTTATCTATCAGTAATATCCTTATCTATTCGAGAGCGGAGGCAGAGCATGAATAGTATTTAGGTTTGGCATTGTAGACCTTGCGGGGGCATCAGTTATGCTCTAAATTTAGCAAATACGAGTTTTGACTATCCCGGGCAGTGATAGAATATTCGTTGTTTATACAGATGCGTCATTAGCGGGTTTAGGAGGTGTTTTAATGTAGACACGGAGAATAGTAGCTTATACCTCTCGATAGTTGAGGGTATATGAGCAGAACTACCTCACACATGACTTAGAGTTAGCAGTGGTGGTATTCACGCTAAAGGCGTGGAGACACTTCTTGTATGAAGTACAGTTTGAGTAATTCACAGACCACCAGAGTCTGAAGTACCTTTTCTCCCAGAAGGAACTCAACCAGAGACAGCGGCGATGGATTGAGTTTATCAAGGACTACGAGTTCGCGATTCAGTATCACCGGAGAAAGGCGAACGTCGTATCAGATGTTTGAGCAGGAAGCATCGACACTAGAGTGTGGCTTTGAGGTGCCCGTTGTGTCAAGATCTTCATACTCTTAGCCAGTTTGAATTTAGGCCAGAGATTGGTGGGACCAGCACATTTTTTTTTGGGAGCTATGCCAGTGCAGCCGTCTTGGAGTGATAGAATGACTAGAGCTCAGTTAGAGGATACTTGAATTCAAACTCGGATGGACTAGATTTCTAAAGAACCCAAGGCCGATTAGACCATTAGGGAAGATGTAGGACTTTGGATGATAGTCTAATTAGTGATGCCAGCTAATGCATAACTAAAAGGGAATTGTTTAATGAGGCCCATTGCACCAGATACACAGTGCTTGTTTAATGAGGCCCATTGCACCAGATACACAGTGCATCCAGACACAACAAAAATATACAAGGACTTGAAGGGACATTTTTGGTAGAATGACATGCTTAGGGAGATTGTAGAATATGTAGCTAAGAACTCTACCTGCCAGCAAGTGAAGGCAGAACATCAAAGGCCAACATGGACCCTACTAACATTACCCATTCCGGAGTAGAAGCGGGCATTTATTTCTATGGATTTTATTATAGGGTTGCCGAAGTCAAAGAAGGGGAACGATTCAGTTTGGGTGATAGTGGATCGGTTGACGAAGTCAGCATATTTTATTCCAGTGAGGACTACTTACACCATCGAGACATATGCGAGGATATTTATCCGGGAGATATTTCGACTACACGGAGTTCTAGATACGATTGTATCAGATCAAGGCTCAGTTTTCACCTTGCATTTTTGGAGGAGTTTTTAGGATTCATTCGGCAATAGGTTATTGCACAGCAATGTTTTCCACCATCAGACAGACTGTCAAACAGAGAGAGTGAACCAGGTGTTAGAGGACATGTTGCGGGTTTGTACATTGATTTTTAAGGCAGCTAGAAGGTTCATATTCCATTGATAAAGTTCGCTTACAATAATAGTTATCAAGCGACGATTGGTGTGGCTCCGTATGAGGTATTGTATGAGAGACCCTGTAGATCCCCTATATGTTAGGCAGAACCGGAGGATAGCTTGTTGCTTGGACTAAAGCTAGTGAGGCAGACTACCGAGAAGGTAGCATTGATCAAGGAGCATATTTTAGCCACTCAGAGTCGGCAGAAGAGCTACGCGGATCATAGACGGTGACCTTTAGAGTTTCAGGTGGGAGATTATGTCATGCTGAAGGTATCTTCGATGAAAGGTATCCAGCGATTTGGCAGAGGGGAAAGCTTGCCCCGAGATATATTAGCCCTTTTCAGATTGTTGAGCGTATTTGGGCTGTTTCATATAGACTAGATCTTCCAGCATCGATGTCTAGTACGCACGATGTATTTTATATTTCGTTGCTCAAGAAGCGCTTGCATGATGAGGAGAGACAGCGAGTATTGGATACTCCGGAGAATTGAGCTTCAGGACGATTTGACTACTATCGAGATCCCAGTTTGTATACTTACTAGAGAAGACAAAAGACTTAGAAACAATGTGATTTATTTGGTGAAAGTCCAATAGAACTGGAAAGGATCTGAGGAGATTTCTTGGGAACACAAAGAGGATATGTGTCGCGACTACCCACACCTATTTGAGCAGGTAAATTGTTTGGATTATGTTTTTTTTATAGTTTATGATGATTTTAGGATAGTCATATTTATCTTTAACACTAGAATAGGGGTATTATCACTTAATCCCTAATCATTTAGAATACATGGTATATATATGGAAGGTTCCTTGTTTGGATTTTTCGCTCGACATACTAGATCCGTTTAGTTAGGGGTTAAGTGGGAGTATCTGCATTTTAGATTGGTAAGCATAGATATTGCTAGTGATTCATATCTAGGGATTAATGGTATAAGATGTGTACGAGAGAATTTCTTTATCTGTATTATCCCCTCTTAGTTCTTTTCTTATATTATTAATTCCTAAGATACGTTGCGGAATTTCGAGGACGAAATTCTTTTAAGGGAGGAAGAATGTAAAACCCCAAAATTTTGAATATTTTATGATAAATAATGATAAATATGTTATATGGTGAAAAATAATATATTTTGATATTTGAATATGATAAGAATTGATTTGAGATTAATTCAATATATATTCGTGAATATATAAGTGCAAATGTGCAAAACATGTACAAAGGACAAAAGAGAAATCTGATAATAATGACCAGTTATGAGTTTCTATGTTTTTCGCACTGATGTAGTTATAATATGAGAAAGTGCAAAACATAAAAGTTATAGGACTTTACAATATATTTCCAATAAATCTTTAATCACCTTATTCGGAGGTCGGATGAGAAAGTTATGGCCAATATATTAAATCCCAACCTGTGTGCAGCTTGTATGCTGGGCGTGCAGCCGCCAGGATTGTCTCTGTTTCTACCGAACGTAGGAGTATACCTAAGTATATATATTCATTTTGAAGCTCTCAGAACCCTCTTTTAAATCCTAATAGCCTCAGCCCCCTCCCCTCTCTCTCTCTCTCTCTCTCTCTCTCTCTCTCTCTCTCTCTCTCTCTCTCTCTCTCTCTCTC
>BQKN01001073.1:17710-96948 GCA_022839385.1 Asparagus kiusianus | reverse complement strand
AACTTTCAAACCGTAAGTCGGAATTGGACGAATTATATATGAAAATCAGTTATCTCGACAAGACAGAGCCATCCGAACCTAGCCAAAGGCTTCGGTTCGCTTCCTCCGTTTCGCCAAATTCCTTACGGTTTGAGAGATATCTGCATTTTAATATGAAGAGACCGTCGATTTGTAGTCTCTTTTGCTAGAACGCCGCAAAGATCGTCACCTTGTAACTTTCGTCTTGGCTCCTTGAAAATATGAGAGTCGTCAGATTGTAACTCCCGATGTTGATTGTGAAAGCTGTTGAATTGGGGCTTTCATTAGTTGTTGTGAAGGTCGTCAGATTGTAATCTTCTACGTGAAAATCCTCAAATTGTAGCCTTCTGGAAGTCGTCAGATTGTAACTTCCATCATCGGTGTTTGATGGGGAATCAACTATCTATTGTGATTTTTATACAGCCTACAAGCAGTTTTCTCGAAACCATATGGATTGCGTTTGAACGAGTCAACGTCGTGACTTGCATTCCGGATATGATCCTGCGTCTGAATGCAGTGTCTGGAGTCGCGTTCGTAGCGATATGACGTTGCGTTTGCAGCGGCTGAAGAGCTGCGTTTGCAGCGGCTGAAGAGCTGCGTTTGCAGCGATATGAAGCTGCGTTTACCCTCTCTGTCTTTATATATGGTTGACACCAATGACCAGTCGAGAGGGTCCTATTCAGGCCATTTGTGATAATTGAGGCACCCCAATAACACTCTATCAACTGCAGGTTCTAGATCTTCCCACTTTTCTAAAATCATTACACTGCTTATCGGCACCTCTAATAGTTGCTAATATAGTATTAGTCTTGTCGTTGTCGCAGCCATCAAGATCAATCATCTCACATGTGAGGCTGCGTTTATGCTTGCAGCGGATGAAGCTGCGTTGGCAGCTTTTGGAGGCTGCGTTTGCGACTGAATGTGAGCTGCGTTGGTAGCTTTTGGAGCTACGTTGGCATTGTTTGCAGCCAGGTTTGACCCGCGTTTCACGATTGAATTGGTGTTGCGTCTTGATGATGGTACGCAGGGAGGACTTCCACGTCTTGGTTTGAAGAAACCATCGATTTGTAGTCTCTTTCTGTTAGAGCGTTGCAAGGATTGTCATTTTGTAATCCTTACTTTAGCTCTTTGAGAGTCATCAGATTACGACTCCCGATGTTGATTGTGAAGGTTGTTGATTAGATCTTTCACCAGTTATTGTGAAGGTCGTCAGATCGTAATCTTCATCGATCTACGTGAAAGTCTTCAAATTGTAGCCTTCTGAAAGTCGTCAGATTGTAACTTTCATCATCAGTATTTGATGGGGAATCAGCTATCCATTATTATATAGATGAATTTTCGAAACACTTTGGATTCTAAAATTTTGTTGATTGAATGCACCTCATCGCAGACTGAGTGGAGCATCTCAGGGTCTTAGACAAAATTCGTTGACATCATCTTTCTTGTTTAGTTCGTCAATAATGACTTGGACTTTAGCTTGTTTGACCAAGTTCGTCATCTTCAGGGAGGTTGAGCACTTCCTGGCTTAAGACAAATCTATTGTCATAGACAAAGAGAACCACAAGCCTGTATGAGAAGGACTTCATCCCCAGCTTAGTCAGGAGGATAGCCTCGGAGGAACCCACCATATTGTCATCACTTGGAATATTAACCTCTTTGAAAGGGTTAGTTGTGTGATAGGCTGAGGTCGGTCACTAAAACGTCTGGTTAAATCATGCGTTCAACCAGCTGAGTGCGGTGATGCGTTTGGAAGCTAAGGCCCCTTATTTGAAAATGCGAAAATCGTGTTTCGGGTGGGATTTTCGCCTAAAATCCCACGCTAATTTGACGACTATAGCTGTATATAAATAGACCACTGAGGTCAAATCAAAAAGTCGTTCGACTTTTCTCTTTCTTGCTTTCCTATCAACCGCTTAACAGGGTTCCTGCTCATCTTCTCCAGCGCTTCAACAAAGGAGAAATTCATCCCTAAATCTTTCGTTAATCCATTCTGCCTCTTCTTGGTCACTATTAGAATTGCTCCTAAGAAGAGAATGGCCTCCAAATCCTAGATCGCCCAAACTCAGGGTGCTCCTTCGGCTAAAACCTCCGGAGATGTCCAAGCCGCTACTCCGTCGTCTCCGACTTCCTCAATTAATGGTAAGTCTGGGCAGTCGAAAGTTATCTTAACAGATTCCTTCCCTTCGATCTTTGATTGGGGGTTTGCCTTCCCCTATTATAACATAGAGATCATACTTAGTGTTTCTCGGTTTTAAAACGCATGGTTAGCTCCGTCGTTCATAATATTTCAACGCAGGTTCAGACCTTGCGTTTCAAATTTTGAATGCGGGTTGAGACCCTGCGTTTTGGATTTTGGACGCAGGTTGAGACCCTGCATTTGAAACTTCAAATGCGGGTTGAGACCCTACGTTTAGGAATCTGGACGCGGGTCTGGACCTTGCGTTTAAGATTCTGGACGCAGGTTGACCTGGTTTATAATTTTAAACGTAGATCCAGAATTTGCCTTCTTCCTTAGTTTAACTGACTGACTTTTCTATTTGCAGTGTGCTACTCCAATGAGCCTCTTTTTTCAACCATTACTTCGGTCATGTGGGAGGTGCGGAGAAAAATACAATCTTCAGTTTTTATTTTGAGTACCCAGCTTTCCAGGACACCAACAAGGAGCGGGCAAAACTCATTACTCAAGCTTTCCCCGAGACTCTCAGATCCTTAGTCACGGATGCTAAATTTGAAACTGCCAAATGTGAGATTTTAAAGAAACCATCCTTCCTCTTCGGGGATTCTATTAAAATAGACCCCAAGCGAATGTCGGAGGGAAACTACAAATGGCTGAGGGCTGTCAACAATCGTCGTCTTTTCCTTCCCAACTTAGAGCGAATGTGGCTTATTTCTTATTATCAGTGCGCTTCCATCCCACGGTCAATGAATTGGGAACTTGTCCAGGACCAGGGAGGTGTTGCCACTGGGCATATTACTCCTCGGGGCACTCACCCGGCTGGTTTTAATCAATTTGTGGCTTTGAAACCAGGTTTATTTAAGAAGGAACATCCCATCGGCGAACCCGCTAAACTGACAGAGGTCTTCATTAGAAAATTTATCTCTGTCAAAGGAGAGTTCCCTGCTCAAGATTTTAGGGCTCCAACGTGGGTACATTCGAGTGAGATAGACTGGTGGGCCCGGATGATAAATTTTGTCTTGGAGGAGCTGGAAGAACCTTTGAGGATTTCAGAGCTGAGGACTCTAATAATGGCCACTCGATATGGGATTTCTCCAAATTACAGCGGACTTTTTGCTATGCTAGAATTTTATAATCCTCACACCGGTACTTTTTTCACTCCTGCTGGTGAATTAGGCTTTGCTCTTCATGAGATGTTTAAAATTTCTGGATTGTCCTTTGGAGAGCTGCCTTACGAGGAGTTCGTCCCCGGAAATAGGGAATTAAAGATTCTGAAGCATGGTGCCCCCGACATCTATGACACTTATTAGGAATTGATGTGCCATTTCCAGATCTGTGCACAAACTACTGGGAAAAGGGCTAGTTGTGTGAAACAAGGACAATAGGCAGAATATCTTTTTCAAAATCTGTGGGACAAGGATGCTGAGGTGACTCGTTTAACCGCCGGTACTCTTGAAGAAATCAACGAGCGTATCAACGATGCGACCTCCCACTACACTTGCGAGGTAGAGAAGGATGTCTTCCCAGCTTTTACCACCTTCGAAAGCTTCCATTATCAGGCAGAAGTTTCGATCTCCAACATGGCTTTGTTCGCTGGTTTTCTTACTCTTTGGTTGAAGCGATGTGTGGTACCCGCCAGGCCAGTGGATGCTATTACGGTAGAGGTGTTATACCCCGCTGTACTTCTGGCTCATGGACGACCCTTAAATCTTCTTTCAGCCATGGTGTGCTGCTTGCAGAGTGGCTTGCGGGAACTCGCCTCTGAATTTGTCGCCGTCAAGAAATTAGACTCAGATGGGAAGACGATCATTCAAACCCCGACCCCTCGAGTGCCAATGCCATATGTTTATTTGGTATCTTGGTTTGTGTTGCACTGCCCTTCGATAATGTCGACTCCTGAATCAAGTGACACCTCAGCTCCTCTTGTTCAACAATTAGAAACTGTTCAATGGGTCGGTTGGTATCAAGTTAAATTCTATGAAATATTGAGGCATGACTATAATTACGAGATCGCTTGCAAGTTTCTCGTTTTCGAGGGCGGTGCGTATGGAGAAATCCATCAAGATACTCCGGGACGAAATTCTTTTACCATACTCAGTAGAGGCGCCTTCTGGTGGCTCATAAATATTCACCCAGGCTATCTTATTTTTCGGCAAGGGAGGAAGTGCTTTATTGAACCATATCAACCTTATCGCTTTTCTCGGCAATTTGGCTATGATCAGATTTACGTCGGGAATCCAAACCCTACTCTTGCATACACAGGTAATGTGTATGAAGGAGCAAGAGCTTGGTATTACTCCGTAGCAGGATGTACAGGAGCGAAATTCCGACTGCTGCATAAGATGCCCAACGTTCGTACTTCTTTAAGCTTTTGCACGTGGTACCAAGCTGCCTCTCAAATTTCAGCCTACAACATGAACACCTCCTGCTTGAAAGCCATTCGCAAATGGTATGCTTCAAAGAGGAGTGCTAAAAGGTTCCGTGCCAGGGGGTGTTAACGAATATTTATCATATGAAAAGGCGATTACAGAGGACGAACAGCGACGATCACCAGAGGGAGTTCAGGAGGAGGTCATGATAAAGGATACTCACGAGGTGGAACCTTCGAGAGTCAAGACCCGGAGTAAGAGTATTACTGGAAAAAGAGCACTAGACCCAGTTAAGGAAGCCACGTATGACAAACGAGCTCATCGAAAGTTAGCGCTCGAACCCCCTACTTCTAAACTTATGTTAGATGCTCAGAAAGCATGGCATGTAGAAGAGGAAGAACAAGAGTCTACTGCTATGGGACTTTCGCCTCAGCCTGGTCTCCCTACTGTTGGTCCCGCTT
The DNA here is from genome assembly GCA_022839385.1 of Asparagus kiusianus. Taxonomy (NCBI): domain Eukaryota; kingdom Viridiplantae; phylum Streptophyta; class Magnoliopsida; order Asparagales; family Asparagaceae; genus Asparagus; species Asparagus kiusianus. The sequence goes on along the minus strand of BQKN01001073.1, from coordinate 91,924 downwards.
TAAGAGGCCATGTTTCTTCTGCTCGTTCATTGAATGAAGAAGAGCGTGGAGATGAATCATTTGCAGGGGTTGCAGAATTTGCCCCTGAAGACACGCTTCATGATACTGCCTCCACTGCCCCTCATGTTGAAGAAGATATACCTCCTGTCCAAGAACCTATCGTGATTGCCCAGCAAGAGTCAGTAGTGGACAAGTCTCCCTCTGTTTCTGTGTTACTACCCCCTATAGGAGATACACAGCTAAGCCCTACGACTGGAGTCATATCAAAACCTACTATCACCGAGGGTCCACCAGCATTTCCTCCCGTAGACGAAGGTGAGCCTATGCACCATAGCGGTGGTGAGAATGGTACGGATGATGATGATGACCAAAGTGAGAGTAACGAGAATAATGACAACTTGGGTGATGATAGCGATGACCCTGGTGAGTGGGATATTCCACCGTCACAGTCTTCAGACAAGGCGTCAGCCTATATTCCCCTGCCTCTCACTGGTAAGCGTCGTTCGCTCTGACTCGCGACTAATCTTCATTCTATATTTAAACAATTTTCTCATACAGATCCCATGATACATGAGGCAAGCACTGTCACCCCTCCTTCAACGCAACAGCTCCTACCACCATCAGCTCAAGTGTCGTAGCCGCCTGGCTTAGAACTCTTAACGACGGCTCTCCCGCCGACTGCTTTATTGACAATTTCTTTAGCCCCTATAGAAGTTGTAGACGTGCCAAGGTCATCTAAAATGGGGGAACTGATAGCTCTGTAATCGAGTCCATCTTAACTGGATATCGGTGTTCCCTCTCAAGCCACTACGCCAAAATTGCCTGCTGGTCTCTTGCTTGGCTCTGTATCTTTAGAAGTTTCTATACCATCTCCCATCGCTACTTCGAGTCCCACGGATGTGCCAGATTTTCTCAAGATTTCTCTTGACTATTTAGAAGGTCTAGCCAAGAAAGTAATTGAGGTTGTGTTGGTTGGCCGGGACACTTTTGAAACCTTCAAGCCTATGCTTATTAATAGTTTGAACAACCTCAAGTTCGTGGGGGGATGTACCGGTAGTTGAGCGTTGCTCGGAAGCCATTCGACGCTTAGAGGCACAATTGAGGTTCTTGGAGGCCCTAGGTCGTGCTGACATCCAAGCGCAGATCGCGTCGACATTTGAGGATATCCGGGCTGAAGAGATTAATAAGTATGAAGCAGCTCGACGTTATATAGCTGAGAAAAAAGTTCAGGTGGAACATCTGTAGAAGCTGCACGCTCAGAAACAAACTGAACTAGCGCTCTCCAATACTTCTTTAGAGAATTTACGAGAGAAGATCATAGCCGCTGAAGTAGAGTTGGCTAGGTTGAAGGCTCAATGCAAGCGAGAAGAAGCTATTATCACTGAGCTCAACGTCAAAAGTGCAACTTCTCTAGTAGATTACCGCACAGAAGCTAACGCTCTTGAAGAAGCTGAAAAGGAGATTGCTGCTGTGTTGTCTAGCGAGGATGAGCTTCGAAAACGGGCTGAGATGCTAGTGCGAACTGATTATGAAGAGAAACTTTCTGACATTAAGTCTCAGCTTGCTTCATTCAGTTTGATGAATTGATGAGCCTGTTTTTGTATTGCTTCTTTGGTCGAAACAACATTTATCTTCCTGTCGCTTTGTTTTCCTTTGAATAAAAGTAGTGATGTTTTGGTTTTTCATTGTTTATTTTGCATATCGTATTTTGATATGGAACCGTGAAATACCGTTTTAATATCGAAGGATAGATTTAGAAATACCATTTTATTATGGTGAGTTTGTGGTTTTGTCGTCCTATTAGTAAAAGTCGACAAAATGAAAGTGTTGCGATCAGGACAACTTTGAGGACCTATCGCTTTATGGATGAGAGCCGATAAGTTGAAAATGTTGCGTTCGGAGCAACTTTGGGGATCTATCGCTCTATTGATGAGAGCTGATAAGTTGAAAATGTTACGTTCGGAGCAACTTTGGGGACCTATCGTTCTATTGACAAGAGCCGATAAGTTAAAAATATTGCGTTCGGAGTACCTTTGAGGACCTATCGCGCTATTGACGAGAGCCGATAAGTTGAAAATGTTGCGTTCGGAGCAACTTTAGGGACCCATCGCTCCATTGACGAGAGTTAATAAGTTGAAAATATTACGTTTGGAGCAACTTTGAGGACCTATCGCTCTATTGACGAGAGCCGATAAGTTGAAAATGTTGCATTCGGAGCAACTTTGAGGACCTATCGCTCTATTGACGAGAGCCGATAAGTTGAAAATATTGCGTTCGGAGCAACTTTGAGGACCTATCGCTCTATTGATGAGAGCCGATAAGTTGAAAATGTTGCGTTCGAAGCAACTTTGGGGATCTATCGCTCTATTGACGAGAGTCGATAAGTTGAAAATGTTGCGTTCGGAGCAACTTTGAGGACCTATCGCTCTATTAACGAGAGTCGATAAGTTAAAAATATTACGTTTGGAGCAACTTTGAGGACCTATCGCTCTATTGACGAGAGCCGATAAGTTGAAAATGTTACGTTCGGAGAAACTTTGGGGACCTATCGCTCTATTGATGAGAGTCGATAAGTTGAAAATGTTGCATTCGGAGCAACTTTGAGGACCTATCGCTCTATTGACGAGAGTCGATAAGTTAAAAATATTACGTTCGGAGCAACTTTGAGGACCTATCGTTCTATTAACGAGAGTCGATAAGTTAAAAATGTTACGTTCAGAGCAACTTGAGGACCTATCACTCTATGGATGAGAGCCGATAAGTTGAAAATGTTGCGTTCGGAGTAACTTTGAGGACCTATCGCTTTATGGATGAGAGCCGACAAGTTGAAAATGTTACGTTCGGAGCAACTTTGAGGACCTATCGCTCTATTGACGAGAGTCGATAAGTTATAAATATTACGTTCGGAGCAACTTTAAGGACCTATCTCTCTATTGACGAGAGCCGATAAGTTGAAAATGTTGCGTTCGGAGCAACTTTGAGGACCTATCGCTCTATGGATGAGAGCTGAAAAGTTGAAAATGTTACGTACGGAGCAACTTTGAGGACCTATCGCTCTATGGATGAGAGCCAATAAGTTGAAAATGGGCGTTCGGAGTAACTTTGGGGATCTATCGCTCTATTGACGAGAGTCGATAAGTTAAAAATGTTGCGTTCGGAGCAACTTTGAGAACCTATCACTCCATTGACGAGAGTCGATAAGTTAAAAATGTTGCGTTCGGAGCAACTTTGAGGACCTATCGCTCTATTAACGAGAGTCGATAAGTTGAAAATGTTACGTTCGGAACAACTTTGAGGACCTATCGCTCTATTAACGAGAGTCGATAAGTTAAAAGTATTGTGTTCGGAGCAACTTTGAGGACATATCGTTCTATTGACGAGAGTCGATAAGTTAGAAGTGTTATGTTCGGAGCAACTTTGAGGAAGGCAGAGTTCAAACTCTGTGGAAATGAAAACCATCATAAGTTTAATGTTGACATTGGAAAGACTTTGCTGATTATTTTGTTTTAAATTCTGCAGAAGTTCTAAAGGTCTGGCACCATATTTTGAAAACGCAGAAATAAGGGTACCCCCTGTGTTTATGCTCTTGAATTGAGCTGTGTATGTTTGGAAGAACGCATCTCCAGATTATTGCGTTTAGTCTGGCCTGCCTATATTATGGACGTAGGGTCTTGTCCCGCGTCTTATCAGAAGTCTAAGCGACTATAATGATGACGAAGAGACCATACCCGACGGGAGTCTTGGAACTCTATATATCCGTCATTGGTTGTTTATAAATAGTCTTGATTAGTCTTGTCAAAAGCCTCATACGCTGAAACTTCTTTCTTGAACTCAGAAACGAGTTTCTTCTCGTTAATTCTAAAAATCTTCGACTATTTCGCTTCATCTTCTGACCATGGCTTCTAAGAAATCTTGCTCGAGCGGAGATGGAAAGACGATGCACCCCACATCGTCGTCGGAGAATGCTTTCGGGTCCACCTTCGGGCTGACGTCGACGCCTCCCTCACCGATGCCTGGACATCAAGGTAAGCCACGCTGTCTTTTCTGTTTTAGCGTTCTTTTTGATAAGTTTTTTTAAAACTCCTTAGATGGATTCTGGTTGATGATGACGAATATGATTCGTCTCTTCAGTCTTGAATGTAAAAAGAAATTTGCGTGTCTTTTGACGAAAACTGTTCGTCTCCTTGATTTTGGATGCCGAAAGAACTTCCTGTGTTCATTGTCGTAACAAAGGGTCACACCCTTAATCTTGAGCGCATGGAGAAGCTTCTGCGTTCATTGACAAAACGAAGGGTCGATCTCTTCGTTCTGACACACTGGTTTGATCCTGCTGCGTTTGACGCAGGATTAAATTTCTTCGTTTTGGAAGCTTATAACGCAGTCTTATTTTGCTACGTTCATAATGATTCGACACGGGTCCAAATCCATTGTGTTCAAGTTGATCTCGACGCAGGTCTGGACCCCTGCGTTTGACTTCACCTATTTAATTGACTTGGCCTTCATTTGCTTTGTTGCAAGGTGGGTCTTCTGCTGTTGCTCCCCTTATTATTTTAGAAGATGCTCCTTTGATCACCCCCCCTCGCTATAGCCCTTCCCGGTGAGGTTTTTACTCCACTCCCCGAGAGTGTGACCTTCCTCATGAAGCTTCTGGAGAACATGGTGAGGCAAGCATACCTCATCTCTGAGCAAGGATGGGCCACATTTTCAGAATTCCAGAGCTCGTTCATGGATGTGATGCGCTCTCTCTCTCGTATCAACCATAGCTAGGCTCTGCACTGTGCCGAGAAGATTTACTTCTTCTCAGGCACTGTGGAAGCCTTGGAGAAATTGCAAAGTGCTGACTTGAAGCCAGAGATAGAGGAGGCTCTTCAAGCCTTGCGATTAGGAGCTGCTGCTGCTGCTGCCACTGCTGAAGAATTGAGGGGGAGGGCCGAAGCAGAAGTCCGAGCCAAGCATTCTGCGCGTATATCCCAAGCTAAAGCCCGCCTCGCATCTTTTTCTCTTTAAAGGCTTTTGTAATACTTTTTGGCTTGTAATAAATTTTGATACTTTCGTAACAATTATTACTCTTGCTTGTGATGAATTGTTGACATTTTCTAAAATGATATGGTCTCTTTTGTGGTGTGGGAATTTCTAAAGATTATCCCCTTGTGTTTGAATGATTTGAACGCAGGCTTATCAAAAACGCATGGTTTTATCTTTGCGTCCAAACAGGTTTGAACGCAACTCCGAGACTTGAGTTGTAGTTATAAGACTTGCGTTTAGGATGATCTGGTGCGTTCTAATTTGTTGAGGATCCTCTTTGCTGTTGTTAGAGTAATCTCTGGAAGTTTCTTGTTATAGTTGGAATTCTGTGTTTGAATGAATTCAACGTGGGTCTGTCCCCCTTATAGAAACCAAAAACACAGGGTCGGGCCTTGTGTCCGAGAGACTTGAAACGCAGTTATAGAACTTGTGTTCAGGGAAGCTAGACGCTCTTTCTTCCAACCTTGAGTTCCTATCTTAGGTTGCTAAGACTTTTCCACTGAATCAAATCAATCCGACAATTTTCTGGTAAACTTTGGGGAATTTTCTTTATTATAATATTTCTCGACAACTTCAATCGTCGGAGGTGTAATGTTAACTTGACGACATACAAAGTAGGAGAACAATTCATTCAAACAAACATTTAATAAGCAACCCCCAGCTAGGCTCAAGAGACTTGCAACTTACGGGTAATATTTCTTGAGAAATTTCCCATTAATTGGCATCATGAGTCTGTCACCTTTTTTATTGATGAGACGGTAGGCTCAATTGGAATAGACTGTCTCTACCACAAAAGGTCCTTCCCATTTAGGGTTAAACTTCCCTTTGGTTTTATGAGTCATCACCATAGGTCGTCGATTAGCCAAAACTAAATCGCCTTTCTTGAAAATCCGTTCTTTAACTTTCTTGTTGTAGGCTTTAGAAATACGAGCTTGATATAACTCGATCTGCTGCTGAGCTTGAAGTCGTTTGTCATCTAAGGTTTCAAGTTCCTGAAGCCACCATTGATGTTTTTCTTTCTCTGTCAGTCTGGTTGTGATAGCGACTCTCAAGGAAGAGACTAATGGCAGTACAGCTTCGCAACCGTATACCAAAGAGAACGGTGTAGCTCTTGTAGGGGTCCTCATCGTTGTATGATAGGCCCACAAACACTCGCCAAGTCTTTCATCCCAATCACGTCGACTTTTAGAAACAAACTTTTTGAGAAGTTTCACGATAGTCTTGTTAAAGGCTTCCGCAAGACCATTTGCTGGCGGATAATACGCTATAGATGCAACACTTTGGATTCTAAATTTATCACAAAACCTTTGGAACCCAAAGCTAACAAATTGTGTCCCGTTGTCGTGAACTATTCGTCTTGGGACTCCAAAATAGTAAATGACATGATGATTGATGAATTTAATCACACTCGACGCCTTGACTTCTTTCAACGGGATTGCCTCTGCCCATTTGGAGAAATAATCGGTTACAGCTAAAATAAACCGGTGTCCCTTGGAAGTTAGAGGAGAAACTGGTCCCACGATGTCCATGCCCCACATTTTGAATGGCCAAGAAGCAGACGTAGGATGTAAGTTCCCTGGCGCTTGATGGATAAAATCACCATGAATTTGGCATGCGTGACAACATCTAGAGTAGTCCACTGCGTCTGCGAACATCTTCGGCCAATAATAACCGACTCGTCGGAGATGATCACCCAACTTAGCTCCAGGCTGATGAACTCTACACATTCTGTCATGAGCTTCCTTGAGGGCCTCTTTCGCTTCTTTCCGAGAGAGGCATCAAAGCAAAACTCCATCACGTGATTTATGATACAGGGTTTGAGAAATCACATCGTAATAGAATTGGAGGTCCTTTCGTTTGATAGTGGCCGCTTCCTTGGGGTCTTCAGGCAAAATTTCATATATGGCATAGTCGATGTACGGGAATCGCCAATCTCTAGATTCAAGCTCCATCGAGGTTGTACAGACTTCTCCTGTCGGTGTCTTGTCCGAGCTTTCCTCTACAGGAATCTTAGAAGAGTATAACTCACGTCCTGTGACAGGAATCGTAGTTTCGGCTCCCGGAGGCAATGCTAGTGAGGTTGCCAATGAGGCTAAAGCATCTGCATAGGCATTCTGAGCTCGTGGAATATATTTAATAAAGAAACCTTCGAACTTCTGAGCTTGCTTTAGCACTGCGAAGCAATACGGGATCAGATCCTCATGACGCACCTCATATTCCCCTCGGACTTGATTCACGATTAGTTGAGAGTCACCGTAAGCTTCAAGATGTCGAATATTAAGTTCCTCAGCAAATTGTATTCCTAGTAGCAGAGCATTATACTCAGCTACGTTGTTAGTGCAGGGTTCGATTAGGGAAAACCCTCTTGGGATCACGTGACCATTCGGAGAAACGAACACCACTCCTACTCCCGCGGTAATTGCTCCATGAGGATTTGCTCTGGATGCGCCGTCGAAGAATAATTTACACACTTGCGTAGCTTCTCACGTGACGCAAGCTTCAGCGACTTCATCGGGTAATTCTTTATACAGCTTAGATGTCCCTGGCACCGGGTGATCGGCTAAGAAATCTGCCAACGCTTGACCCTTGACTGCTCTTTGGGGCATGAATTGCATGTCATATTGCGACAAGAGAATGGCCCATTTTGCGAGCCGACAATTGATAGATGATGGCTTCGTCATCAGAACTCTCAAGGGATTCACCTTAGAGATGGCGTGAATTGTTTGTCCAACTAGGTAATATCGCATCTTTTGAACTGCGAATACCAAAGCGAGACACTCTTTTTCGACCGGATTATACCGATGCTCGGCTCCCATCATGGTCCTGCTTAAGTAATAGATGGCTTGCTCTTGCCCTTGATCGTTATTTTGGGTCAACAAAGCTCCAAGAGAATGTTCCATGGCCCTCACATACAACAGGAATGGTTTTCCCGTCATTAGGGCTTCAAGAACCGGCGGTTGGGTAAGATATTTCTTGATCTCTTCGAATGCTCTTTGGCAATCTCCATCCCAAACAAATGATACTCCTTTCTTCATGAGCTTAGAGAAAGGTTGACACCGCCCTGAAAGATTTGATATGAATCTTCGAATGTAAGCCAGTCTCCCTTGTAAACCCCTAAGTTCTTTGAGATTCTTCGGGGGTGGCATGTCTTGGATGGAACGAATCTTCTCTGGATCAAGAGAAATTTCCTTAGACGTGACAATAAATCCTAGGAATTTTCCGCTCGACACCCCAAGGAATGATTTGGTCGGGTTCATCTTCAGTTGGTGAACTCGCATGATGTCGAACATTATCTTCAAATCTATAAGATGATCGCCTTTATGCTGGCTTTTTACTACTATATCATCAACGTAGCATTCGATCTTCTTACGCAGATGTTCATGGAAGATGGCATTTATTATACGTTGATAAGTTGCACTTGTGTTTTTCAGGCCAAAGGGCATCACTGTGTAGCAATACACCCCCAGCGGTGTTCTGAATGCAGTATGCTTTTCATCTTCAGGATGCATCTTGATTTGATTGTACCTTGAGAATCCGTCCATGAAAGACATCCTTTCATATCCACATGTATTGTCGATCATTACATCAGTGATAGGAAGAGGAAACTCGTCTTTTGGACAAGCTGCGTTGAGGTCACGAAAGTCGATGCATATCCGGACTTTACCATTCTTCTTGGGAACTGGAACAATGATGGCTACCCAGTCTGGATGTTGTTCCTCTCTAACAAAACCCGAGTCTATAAGCTTTTTAACTTCGGACTCAACTACTTCCATGATCTCTGGACGAAACCGGCGTTGTTGTTGTTTAACGGGTTTTGCATCCGGATTGATGTTGAGCTAATGCATGGTAACTTTTGGGTCAAGACCAGGCATGTCTTCATAGTTCCAAGCAAAGACATCTTTATATTCTCGGATGAGAGATATAAGGTCCTCTCTCTCAGATGATGATAAATTTTTAGTTATGAAGATAGGCTTAGGATCATGTTCATCTCCCATGTTGACCTGATCACTTTATCTTCAGTGGGTGGTTCGCGTTGTTCGAATCGCATATCCCACAAGATGTTGAGGCGTTTGATCCAAGGATCATTGGTTGATTCGATTAACTCCTCATCAACCCCTGCGTCTTCATCTAGATGACTAGTTGAAACCATGTTCACAGTCAGACTTTTAAAGAAAGACCCAACGCTAACGTCGGATTCCCAGGAAGATGTTTCGGATGAATGGTCCTGACGCAGATAATTACTGCTTTCGTTTTCTGAGACAGAGGGAGTTGTGACGTAACCCACACCCCTTCCGGTTTTTTGATAGTAGTCCGGAGGTTTTCCTTCGGTGGTTAGAGACATTCGAATCGGTGTTCGCCTTCCTTTTCCGAAGTTTAAACCCTGTTTTTCATTGAAGTTATACCCCATTCGTTTTATTAATTGGACGGAATTAGGTTCATGGTAATGGAACTGAGGCACTCCATCATCTTTCTCTGAACTTCCTCGTTTTAGATGTTCGGGTTTGACTTTACCAAAATGGATTGGCTTCTGCCCTTTCTTTTTGGATGGGACTTTGAAGAAAGCCTTTTGCACATCTTCTACTTCTTCATTTGAAGCGAAGAATGACTTAATCGGTAATGTTAGCGATGCATCGGCGCGCAATGTGTGCCACGAGCTGGTACCTGTCTTAACATTATTCTGTATTTGTTCAGTTTTCAAAGATCCATCAGACAATTACGCCAAAATAAAATCTTCATTAATGCACCACTCGCCCTCACTCGGTACATTATTATTGTTCTCGACTGAACCCATTACATTGAAGTTCAACTCCCATGGACAATTTCCTTTAGGGTCTAGCTCGACGTCTGCTTCATTACCGCTGTCAATCTCTTCTTTCTCCTGTGACTCTGAGTAGAAGACCGAATCTGTGTGGAAGTTTTCTAGTCCTCTGAAAGGGTATTTTTCTGCAATCAAGGTTCGAACTTCTCCTTCCTCATTGGCATACTTCATAACCTGATAAAGGGTAGACGGGACGATGCGATTTGCATGAATCCATGGTCGCCCCCACAATAAATTGTAGGCCGTGTCCGCATCTATGATGTAACAAGTCACTTCGGACTTGAGGTCTCCAATTTAGCACTTGAGTTTGATCTTTCCCAGGGGCCGAGTGCTGTTAGCGTTGAATCCGAAGATGGTAGTCTGAGTAGCATTCAACCGATGCATAGGAATCCCTAAGACTTGCATAACTCTGTATGGCATGATGCTGAGTGCTGAGCCTGGGTCGACCTGAACACGGCTGATTTCTGATGACCCGATGTATCCTGTATAGTACAGGAGCCTGTCATGTTTATGTTTCACTTGCATATCCTCCTGAGTGAATGATATGCAGGGTAGACTTCTTGTTACTTGTAAGCATTGCAGGCAGGACTGATCTTCAGACGCTTCAAGAATTGGAGTGACTTGAGTGATAAAGCTCTCCGTGTTCTTCAAAGCTTCAAACAGAGCTTCTTTGGTGGTTTTGGACAATCTCAAGAGCTCATATAGGGTAATGGTAACAGGTATATTAGCCAGCTGCGCAATTACATTAAATTGGAAGGGAGCGCTCGTTTCTCCAAGATCCTGGTGAAGATTTTTATTGAACCGGAGCTCTTTTTGTTTCCCTTTATCGACCGGCTTCTTTGGTACAGAACCCCCAGTGTCTTGGGGCTGTTCTTCGACTTCTTGAGTACTCTGGTCATAGTCCCTCAAATAAGCTTTTCCCGACCGGGTGCCAGGGTTGCCTCCTGGGTATGCTGTCAGGACGATCCTCTCTTCTTCTGAATCGGTAAGAGGTTTGAGCTGATCATTATTCTCATTAACAGATGGGCTAATCATGTTGGATGACTTAACTATATATCCCTTCTTCTTAGACGGGGTTTTTGTCTATTGTTGATCTTTAATTAGGTCAGGATGTAACCACATGATTTCCCCTTTTGGGGTAGTAAGGGGTACCAACCCCCTGTCCTTCTGACTATGTAAGTCAGTATTTTTCAAGTGCATTTCCCCTTTACGGACGGGAATGACGCCATCTGTAGCAGTTATCGGGAGGAAGTCACCGAACTGGGCCGCAATCAAGTTAGTAAATACAGTCTTCTGCTCTGGCTTTAGGGTAAGTACGTTAGCATTCACTAAATTTTGCAAGATGTCTTTGAACACATAACATTTTCTAGTAGGATGTCCCAAGAACCTATGATAACGATAGTAATTGGGGTCATCCACCTTTCCTGCTTCATCTGGTTTTCAGATCTCGGGGAGCTGTAATTTATTGTTCTTCCGAAGTAGTTAGAACAGAGTGTCTACATGCTCCTCTTTGAACGAGTATTGCTTAGGTGCTCTTTGTAGGTTTGGTGCTTTGCCTTGCTTCCCAGATGGCATGCGTGCATCGGTATCGGCAGCTAACGTCTCCTTCCCCTTGGAGCGTGGCGCATTGTTCTGGTTGTGTTGCTGTTGGGGCTTGGGTTGAGTAACTTCTTCAGCCTTGACCCGAGCGACAATCTCTTCTGCTTGTTCTCCTTGCGATACCAGTTGTCTCCAGGAGCGACATTCTGCTACTCCTATCTGAGCAAGGAGTTGCGTCTGCAAGTTGTGTCTGCAAGTTTCAACCAGAGTTGATTGAGTCATACCTGATGGGCATCGCAATGCCATGCTGCGGAATCTCTCCACATAAGCTTTGATAGATTCTCCCTTCTTTTGCTTGGTGGCGAGAAGGGTAGGGACTGAGACTTCCGTGTCATCTTCGAAGAATCTGGCTAAGAAAAGCCTTTCCAGATCTACCCATTTCTGAATAGATCCAGCAGGCAGTTTCATAAATCATTCAAAGGTAACTCCTTTAAGAGTACCGATGAACAAACGGGTTAGGATGGCGTCGTTGGCTACCACATCTCCGGTCTGTGACTTGAAGTAGTAGATGTGTTGATTTAGCGACCCTGTATCATCGAAAGGTCGTAGAGTTGGGGCCTTAAACTTCGATGGATAGGGAGCTGTATCCCATTCTGCGGGATAAGGCCGTATCACTCCTTCCTCGCGAAGCTCGCTTCTGTTAGCTATTGCGTTAAGGCGGGCTTCTAGCTCATCCACTTTAGTTGACTGAGGATTCTGTTCTCTCTCCATCTACTTCACGTTTTCGGAAGAAGACTCCAAATTATGAGTCTCATGTTCTAAATTCTCAAGCACTTTCTGCTTTCCTTTGGAGGTGGTCCTCCGGGAAGATTCAGGTTTTTGGCCTTTTTCGGCGAGGAGCTAGGCCAACATATCCTTCATCCTTCATTTGGAGAAGTGTCTCTTGTTGTGCATGGAGCATAACGTGGTGTTCGTCAACTTTTTTAGCTAAATCCTCGGGGTCTCCAGTCATGCAAGCGGAAACTTCCCGTGCCACGACGGAGCTTGAAGATTAGGATTCGACGATTGCCGAATGTTCATCATCAGAAGTAATTCCTTTGGCTAACTTTCTATAGTCAACCGAGCGGATAGCTCCTGTCCGCGTCCGGGTGTGTCGATATACTCCTTCGAACTCGTCGCAAATTTCCCGAACAGTCGGGGAATAGCTTCTTTCTGATTCATCAGAATTGGGAGTGGAAGCTTTCCCTCTGCCAATCACATTAATAGTGACTTTAGGATATTCTGCCTCTGCTATCTTCTTCTTATGATAACGTGTCGCTTGACAGGTCTAGCAACGTTCACCAGTCTGTTGAACACAGATTGCCGGGGTTCAAGTGCACAACAGTGGCATTCGGAAAGAACCGCTGAAATAAGCCGCTCACAATGACATGAATGAGCTGCTTGTTACGTTGGTTTCTCCCTAGAGAGTAATTCTCGCAAATCAGAGATTTGAGAGTAATTCTTCGCCAGAAATAAGACCCTCTGTCCTTGAGTGGGCGAGACTGGTTCTTGTTGGACATGAATCTTAAGCCCATGTTGACTCCCTTGTACTTGGCGGACCACATCGCGTTCTGGAGTCGAAACGCAAGGGTCGCGTTGTGATTTATGAACACCAGGCTTTGGCCTGTGTTTAATTGATGAAACAGACCCCTTGGGATCCTGTTTTATTTGGACGCACTCATGGGGTGCATTTTTATCCTTAACAGTACTGTGTTTTGGATGGACAACGCACCACTAAGGGTCGTGTTTAAGCTGTATCACTCGAGGCTCATAGTTAGGCTCATTGCCACGAAGTATGCGTTCTGGAGTAGGAACGTAATTTTTGGGCGGGGCTTCGAAAACGCAATCCTCGCGTTGAACCAGGGATCGGTTTTCTCGAAGATGCGCTCGTCGGATGGATCTTCTCCGTCTTCGAGCGGTGTTCTTCTTGGCTTGTTTCAGAGTCTTGGCCGTAACGTCGTCGGCGTTGATTGGATTTTCCTCCGTCATAGGCCTCTTACAACCCATTACACGCCGTGTTGATACGGGTGTGCAATCTTCAACTTGCAGAGCGAGTTTAAGGTCTTGGCCAAAGGAGAGGGCTTTCTTCGGCGTCTCAACAATAGGTTGGATCTTTTTGGAGGCTTTTCGGATGTTATGCCTAGCCTTGGGGCTAGGCGATCCAGAGGAAAGAGCTTCCTCATACTTGGCTTGATCAAACTCTACAACAAGAGTTTCAACGGTCGTTCCAGTGAGATGGACATCGGATTATACCACCACTTCTTCGTCAGAGAAGCTAGTCCCCAGCAGAGTCGCCATCTTTTGTTTGTGGAAAATTTGCAATAAGAAAATAATGAAAGAATTGTATTCGGTTTTATTCTCTCTAACTACTTAGAAAAAATGTTTACAATTCTCTCAACTCTCGATTACAATTTAAATTCCTGATTATAAAAGAGAAGAGAATTGATCTGAATTCTCTCCTTTGTTTAAATCTGGGTTCGTCATGGTGGCGATGAGATGCCTCCCTCGAATGCTTGCGTCGAGTTTGCTTCTCGTTGACGATCCGAATGTCTCAACTCGCTAGAACGAATGACCTGATGGTCTAACTAATTGAGAACTCTTGACGAGTTTTGTAACTCAGAACGAGTAATAACTCTGGTGAAAAGAGTTGTTAGAACCGAAAATAGTTTGGTTGAAAAGGCCAAGTACTGAATGTATGGGAATCTTCAGTTTGTTGAAGATTATTGCCTTCAGGATCTCTCCTCTCTCAGATCTGACTTCCTAAGTCCCGATCTCTAAAAGTTGATCTCCCAAAAATTGATATCCAGACCTCTCTTAACTCTGTTGAGTTTATTAATATTTATAAGAGAATTAGAGGTGTAACTGCCCCCATAATCCGCGCCTATATGAGTGTTTAGTCGCCCTATTAATCAGGTGTAACAACCCACTTAAACCACTCCCCAGATCGTGGGTGAACAGCAGTTTTCTTAAAACCATATGGATTGTGTTTGAACGAGTCAACGTCGTGACTTGCGTTCCGAATATGATCCTGTGTCTGAATACAGTGTCTGGAGTCGTGTTCGCAGCGGTATGACGTTGCATTTGTAGCGGCCGAAGAGCTACGTTTGCAGCGATATGAAGCTGTGTTTGCCCTCTCTGTCTTTATATATGGATGACACCAATGACCAGTCGAGAGGGCCCTATTCAGACCATTTGTGATAATTGAGGCACCCTAATAACACTCTATCAACTGCAGGTTCTAGATCTTCCCGCTTTTCTAAAATTATTACACTGCTTATCAGCACCTCTAATAGTTCCTAATATAGTATTAGTCATGTTGTTGTTGCAGCCATCAAGATCAATCATCTCACATGTGAGGCTGCGTTTATGCTTGCAGCGGATGAAGCTGCGTTGGCAGCTTTTGGAGGCTGCGTTTGTGACTGAATGTGAGCTGCGTTGGTAGCTTTTGGAGCTGCGTTGGCATTGTTTGCATCCAGGTTTGACCCGCGTTTCACGATTGAATTGGTGTTGCGTCTTAATGATGGTACGCAGGGAGGACTTCCATGTCTTGGTTTGAAGAAACCATCGATTTGTAGTCTCTTTTTGTTAGAGCGTTGCAAGGATCGTCATTTTGTAATCCTTGCTTTAGCTCTTTGAGAGTCATCAGATTACAACTCCCGATGTTGATTGTGAAGATTGTTAATTAAAGCTTTCACCAGTTGTTGTGAAGGTCGTCAGATCGTAATCTTCATCGATCTACGTGAAAGTCTTCAAATTATAGCCTTCTGGAAGTCGTCAGATTATAACTTCCATCATCAGTGTTTGATGGAGAATCAGCTATCCATTATTATATATATATATATATATATATATATATATATATATATATATATATTTTTTTTTTTTTTTTTGACAGCCTACAGAGACCACATGGACCTTGTGCATAGCCTTGGGGCTAAGGGATCTAGAGGAAAGTAACTCTTTGTACTTGGCTTGGTAAAATTCCACGACGAGGGTCTCGACTATTGTTCTAATAAGGTTGATGTCGGATTGCACCACCACTTCTTCGTCAGTGAAGCTTCTCCCTAGCGAAGTTGTCATCTTTTGTTGTTGGAAAAATTAAAAAAGAAATGAGAAAATATATTTGTATTATTCTCTCTAACAGACTTAAAAAAATAATTAATTATAATTCTCTTAATGCAATCTCTCTCTAACAAACTTAAAAAAAGAAATTACAAGTCTTCTCGATCGGTTTCTCGATTTACAAAAGAGAGAAGGAATCGGCGGAGATTCTTCTCTTTGTTTAAAAGTGGGTTCTTCACGATAGCGATGAGATGTCTCCCTCGATGTTCGTATCAAATTTGCTTCTCCTTGACAATCCGAACGTCTCACTTCACTGGAACGATTGATGAAACTTGTGGGGAAGTTAACTAGAACACTTTATGAGTTTATGAACTACGTGCGAATTTAAACTCTGTGAAAGAGTTGATTTGAATCGGAAATTCGGTTAATAAGCCGAGTACTAGAGCTTCACAATTTCGGTTGCTGAAGTATGCTCTAAGATCTCTCAGATCCAGAATGCCGATCTCCAAAGATTTTCAAATGACCAAAAATTTAGCCCTCAACTCAATTGATTTTGTTAAGTTTAATAGGGGGATTAAGGGGTGTAACCGCCCCCTTAATCCGCTCCTAAGTGGGCGAAAATCCCTTAAATCTTGGAGAAAATGATTTTGAAATTGTTCAGCTCATTTGAATGAGTCAAACATGAAGACTGCATTCTGGAATGAAATCTGCATTTGAACGCAATGTTTGCAAGTCGCGTTAGCGACTTTTGGAAACTACATTGGCAGCAGTTAAAAGTTGCGTTTGGTAGCAGATGGAAGCTACGTTAGCAGCATTTAGAAGCTGTGTTTACGGCTGTTGGAAGCTGCATTTGCGGCTATTGGAAGTTGCGTTTGCAGCTGATTGTAAGCTGTGTTTGTAGCGTTTGCAATTGATTGTGAGCTGCGTTTGCAGCTGATTATGAGCTGCGTTTGTAGCTGATTGTGAGTTGTGTTGCTTTGACTCTGGAATGAGGCCATTTGTATTTCATTTATGGGATGCAGAGATGAGTTATGCATCTTGGACTGAAGAGATTATTAACTTATAATCTCTTCTGTCAAAGCGTTACAAAGATCGTCATTTGGTAATCTTTGCTTTAGCTCTTAAAAATGTGAGAGTCGTCAGATTGTAACTCTCGCTGTTGATTATGAAAACTGTTGAATCAGAGCTTTCATCGGTTGTCGTGAAGGTCGTCGAATTGTAACTTTCTCGATCTACGTGAAATTCTTCTAATTATAGCTTTCATTTGTTAATATGAAAATCATTTGAACATAATTTTCATCATTGGTGTTTGATGGGGATCAGCTATCTGTAGTAATTTTTAGACAGCCTACACTAGGAATTAAAAAATTTGAAATTTATTAAATAGATTAATTATTAATTAACTCTATTAACTTGGCAAGTGACTTTTTGTTTTTAAGAGGAAAAAAAAAGAAAACTGTATAAAAAGGTAAAATAAAAAGAAAAAGTAACTACTTCCCACCCCCACACCTAAATTTTACATTGTCCTCAATGCAAATTCTATAATGTACAAAGTAAAGCAAATAAGAGATGAAGAACTTACAGTTGTCCAGCTGACCTAGATGATAAAGAATTTGCAACTACCTTTGGTTTGAGTAGGATGAAATCAAATTTTTTTTGAAGAGGAAAAAGAACAAGAGATTCTCAAGTGAGAGAAGAATAATTTATTATTATTATTATTATTATTATTATTATTATATTATTATTATTATTATTATTATTATTATTATTATACAAAACAAACAAAGAATGTAGAAAGAAGGGTTTAACATGAAGAGCTCATATTCTACATCGAATCCTACCTTATTGCTGAAATTTCTCCCCTGGATTTTAAATAATCTCAAATGATATAACTAATGATGTGCTTAAATTCCGAACATTCCAAAGTGGTCAATGATTTTTGCAGTAATGTGAGGTAGGTATTAATGGTGTCATGCATTTTGAATTTGAACTTAGATTCTTGGTTTGTGAAAGTTTGACCTCTAACACCCAATTGTTCTTTGATAACTTCCTTAATTCCAAGATTCCTGAATGATGTGTGAAAATTGGTTGTTGTTTATTTTCTAAGAATTTAAGTTCATCAAGAAAGAATTCTTCAAAAGTTACGTTGCAGGAGCATGCATTTAACATAGTTTCCTCGTTCTGAAAAACATGATCTGCTTTTTCTAATAACTCCATCTCCTCACAAAAAATTCGTCAAAACTCAGATCTGACTCATCTTCTTCTTCTGTTCTTTCTTGAATGTAGTTCACTTCCATGTATTGATCATATGGATCACTGGGCTTCCTTCCTAGGTTGAAAATATTAAGGTCAATAGTCATATTCCCAAAAGATAGTTTCATTTGACCTGTTCTATAATTGATTAAAGTATTGGAGGTTGCTAAGAAAGGTCTTCCTAGAATGACTGGGATTTGACTTTTGAGATTAGAGATAGGCTGTGTTTCTAAGACAATAAAACCAATAGGAAAAATGAACTCTCCCACTTTGATCAGAACATCCTCTACCTCTCCCTTAGGAATTTTCATTGACCTATCAGCTAATTGTAGGGTATATCTTATTAGTTTAAGTTCTTCTACACCTAGCTGTTGCTAGATTGAATACGGAAGGAGGTTTACGCTGACTCCCAAGTCTAGAAGTGTCTTATTAATGTGAGTATTTCCTATGACACATGGAATTGTGGGACAACTAGGGTCCTTAAATTTTAACGGCATGAGTTTTGAAACAAGTTCACTGAGGTTGGCAGGTAAAAAGATTTTCTTTGGGACATTTGTGGTTCTTTTCTTAGTGCACAAGTCTTTCAAGAACTTTGCATAAGAGGGGATATGTTCAATCGCGTCTAAAAGAGGGGTGTTGATCTTGACATGTTTAAATATTTCTAGGATTTTCTTAACCTGCAATGAGTTCTTCCTAGGTTTGAGCCTGTTTGAAAATGGGGCAACGGGTTTATACCTGTCTAGATTAGGCTCAATCTTGTGTTTAGTTTATTGGTCATGAAGAGGAGTCACATCATCATGAGTGTGTTGGATGGGAGGAGGGGTTTGTTCTGGTGGCACTCTAACTTGGTTATCTATCTGTTTTCCTGACCGTAAGGAATAGATTGCATTCACTTGAGCTTCGTAGGATGAACTAGATCAGGTGTCCTTAGGATTAACCACGGGTTGACTCAGAAATTTTTCTTTCTCTCTTCCACTCATGGCATTAGCTAGTTGACCAAGTTGGATTTCTAATCGAGCTATGGCTTGAGTGTTGGAGTTAAGAACTTGTCTAGTTGATTGCATGAAGGAATTCAAAATATTGGATGTTTGAGTCAACATATTTATGGTTTGTGTGGAGGCCTTAATTATGGTTTCTAACCCCTTTTCTAAGACATTGAGACGTCTATCATGATCTGAATTTGGAGGAATATGAGTTGTAGCTTGATGATGAGGAGGCTGATTTTGAAATGGCAGATTGGGTTGTTGGAAATTTGGTGGAGAACTGAAAGGAACTATGTTTCCCCTAGGAAAGTGTTGGTTTGAAGTGGGATTAAAATTTTGATTTTTGAAGAGATTTTCTTGATTCCATGAAAAATTAGGGTGATTTCTCCAACCCAAATTGTAGGTTAGAGAGAATGAATTATTCACAAGACGTTAGAATGCAGCGTTAACCTGTGCAAGTGGTTGATTGTTTCCTAAGAGAGAACATTCTTCTAAGACATGTGATGGTGAAAGACAGTTATGACAACCTGAGGTAGAAACTTGATTGATTTGAGCTGGGGCTCTTTCTTTGACTTCTAGGGCTTCTAACCTACACATGATTGTAGCCATCTTAGCTTCAGATATAATGTTTGACTCTAAGAAAAGACCATTAGACTTGGGCTGGGGAACTGATGAAACTCGATCATCATATTGTTCCCACTGCATGGTTTTCTCTAATAGACTCTCTAAAAATTCCTAAGCTTCATCGACATTCTTCTTCATGCTTGGCACATAGATTCTAAGAAAGTTTTTTTAAGAATAGTCTAATCCTTCATAGATGATTTGGCTCATCGCTATTTATCTAGACCATGATGAGGACATTAGATAAGAAGATTCTTAAACCTATCAAAATACTTCCAGAAGAGCTCTCCCGGGATAATTTTAAAGTTCATGATGTTGTTTCTTAGCTTAACCGTTTTGTGGATAGGGAAATTTTTCTTAAGAAAAACAGTGATGAATTCATCCCAAGTTGAAATGGAGTTTGTGGGTAAGCTATACAGCTATTTCTTAGCCTTGTCCTTAAGGGCAAATGAAAAAAATCAGAGTTTGATCGCGTCTTCGGATAGTTCTCTAATTTTGATCATAAGACACACTTCTTCAAATTTGGAGATAAAGATATAAGTGTCTTCAGTTTCATTTCCTAGGAATTTGGAAGCGTGTTTATGTACTACGGTCTAAGCACAAAATTAGTTCCATTTACTTCGGGGAGTCTAATGCAAGAAGGGATTGTATTCCTAGTAAGATAGCATATATCTTGAAGAATAGGTGGATTAACCATTTCTACAGTTGGTTCAACACGAATTAAGTGATTGGTATTATCCCTAACCCCACGTTCGCATACACCAAAAAGTTTTTTTATTTTAAAGAACAATAAAAGTTAGTGTTTTTCTAGATAATGAGAGGAAAAAGGAGAAAAAGAAAAACCTAACTAAAAAATTAAAAAACAATCATTTTGCAATCACTCTAAATTCTAGGGTTAAGCCTAACTCAGCTGGACCAGCTCCTAACCAAAAACTCCTTAAATGAAACGATCAAAGTTATTGGTCAAAAAGCCTCGATCCTCCATTGAGAATCATTGATACGGATCGACATCTCTTCCATTATCTCATATATAAAAATATGATTGGTCTTTAAAAAGAAGGAACGACCTTTTTGACGAATGTGAGATCCTATAAAATGAAAAGTGTTCCGTTTACTCGGTTAGTTAGCTAGGTAAGGATAGTACTTGAGTGAGATCAAAGATCAATTAAGTACCTCGTTCCTTACGAAGCCCCTTACGCAACTCCTAAACCTTGCCTTAGACACCACTAATCCAAGAAAACTTGAACCGGTTTACTTATTGATTTCTTGTTTCTTATTGAGCTTGAATCCTTATGGGCCAACGTCTAATGAGTTTTAAAAATCTTGGGTTTGTGTAGTAATAAATTAGTGATTTGTGGGCTAAGAAAATGGTGATGAAATCCCTCATCTTATATTGATTAGGGGGTATTTCCCTTAAGAATATTTTCAAGTGTGTGCCAAATCAAGATGTTCAAATCACTTTGGTGAATTCCTACTAACTATATGCAATATAACCCTATGAATTAAAAGCGACTACAAAGGATGATAAAAAAATCTTTTTTATGGTCAACGAAAAAAAAATCTTTTTTTTAAGTCCTAATTGTCTCTAATTGTGAAGAAGTACCTAAAAGTGTGGAATTGAAAATACTAGGAAGAAGAGTTACTAAAAGCAAATCTTCAAATCCTCGATCTCTAATCCGTGCTCTTCAAGCTCCAAATTGTTCCTTCACAAGAAAACACACAAGTTAAAGAACCAAAATAATTAAAATCCTACTTAAGCACCTTCTCCGGCAATAGCGCCAAAAACTTGATGGGGTCTAAATGATGTCCAAAAGTTACAGTTGCACAACCAATCAAGTTATAGTATAAAAGTTATCGATCCCACGAGGAAGATGTTGTAAGAGATAATTAAAATCAGTTCTTATGTTGTGTGCGTGACAATTAGGAGCAATGGTTGAATATTATTAGGGAAGATATGATGAGTGTTATGATTATGAACAGTGAAATTTGATAAGACAGAAAGAAAACTCAAAAAAGTGAAGATGGAAGTTTCAATGTGAAATATGAGGAATCTAGAGTTGAATCCACTAGCTGATTTTAATTATAAATTATGAAATATTCTCTTTATATCATATTTTGCTTTAGATTTATTAAGCATAGACTATCAAATCACTCAAGGAAAGTATAACCTATCAAATTATCATCTAAGCAAAATTAATATTCATAAAAAGAACAACAACTAGATAGTAATTATAGAATTTATAATCATAACCTATCGAACCACTCAAGATAATCATAGATTATCAAATTCTTCTTCTACTAATTAGTTCTCGAGTTGATTATCCTACCCATGAGCAATTAAAGTGCAAGAGAATAATTCACAAATATAAAAGAAATTAGACTAGCTTCATACAATTTTAGGGGTCCTACAAGAATTAGTTTCACATCTTTAAGGAAGAAAAACAATAAAAGAAAAGAAATGAAAAACTAATTACAAAGAAAAGAAATTATAAAAATAAATCTAACTAATTGTAAAAGAATTTTTTTTAACTATGCAAGAAAATAAATCTAAGCTACAAAGGGCAAAATAAAATAAAAACAAGAAAATAAATCCACTCTACAATACATGAATATAAATCTAAACTACTAAAAAGAAAAGAATTAATTACAAGAAAATAAATGGAGAAAATAAAAGACAAACATTCAAATTGATCTTCATCTCCATCATCATTATCAAACAAAGAAAAGAAAATATGAAGAGGAAAAAGATTTTATTTATTGTAACAAAAGTTACAAAATGGAAGGGCTTCTCAATCAAGAGTAACCCTCCTCTCTCTAAAAAGGAGTTATAAAATTTTTCACACCCTAATCCCTTACTATCTACCCCTATTTATAGCATACAACAGCGAATGAGAATCGTTGGATCAAAACTTAAGCCCTAAGATAATTACAGGAACAAATGAAGAAGTTTGGTGAAAAAAGGAAACAAATCATGCAAATCTGGACAGCTTGGTAACGTCTGGCGTTTTGGCCATATCTCTCTGGTATAAACTTGGATTTGGCTGAATAAACATTCTAATAATCTGAGAATGAGATCTACAACTTTTGTATTTATGATATCTCTGAAATCGAAACATATCATGAGCAAATATTCATTCAAAGAAGCACAATCTGTGCTGAAATTGTCATCCGCATTTCTTCTCTTCTATTGGGCTTGGGCTTTGACTTTGGCTTTTGGCTTTGGATCTTGGTCTCTTGTTTGTATCCTTCATTAATTCATGAGCTTTGTTAAGAGATAAGGTTTATTTATTCTTCATTGACTTGCAATTAAAGATAAAAACAATTATTAGTGGTGTATTTATAAAAAATAGATAATGATAGTATAAAATTGTAATAAAAATTTGATTATCACTAACCTATATTCATCATTGAAAGACTCCTAAAGAATTAAGTCATATAAACAAAGATCTGACTCACACCCTCCCTCTTGTTGTTCACTGGATATTCCCTGGATAAAGTTCACCTTTATAGGTTGATCAGATGGGTTACTATGCTATTTTCCTAGAAAATATTAAGGTCAACAGTCATATTCTCAAAAGATAGTTTCATTTAATCAGTTCTATAATTGATCAAAGCATTTGAGGTTGCTAAAAATGGTTTACCTAGAATAACTAGGATTTGACCTTTGAGATTGAAAACAGACTACATTTCCAAGACCATAAAATAAACATGAAAAATAAACTCTCCAACCTTGATCAAAACATCTTCTACCTCTCCATTCAGAATTTTTACTGATCTATCAGCTAATTGTAGGGTACATCTTGTCGGTTTAAGTTCTCATATACCTAGATGTCGATAAACTGAATAGGGAAGAAGGTTTACACTGACTCCCAAGTCCAGAAGTGCCTTATAAATAAGTTATTTTCTATAATACATGGAATAGTAGGACAACCAAGGTCCTTATATTTCAAGGGCATGAGTTTTGAAAATATGTCACTGAGGTTGGCAGCTAAAAAGACTTTCTTGCTAAAAATTTTACATAAGAGGGAATTTGTTCAATTACATCAAAGAAAGGGATGTTGACCTTGACCTATTTGAAAATTTTTAGGATTTTCTCTACCCTCGGAGAGTTTTTTCTAGGTCCGAGTCTATCTTTAGAGGGAGCACGGGCTTATACCTGACTAGATTAGGCTCAGTCTCGAATTCAGCTTCTTGGTCATCAGAATGAGTCATTTTATTAGACGGAGTATGTTTGATGGGAGAAGTGGTTTGATCTTGTGGTATTCTAACGTGGTCATCTATCTGTTTCCTAGATCGCAACGTGTGAACTGCATTCCCTTGACCTGGCTGGTTTGAACTTGATCCATTGTCTTTAAGGTTAATAACAGGTTGACTTGGAAATTTTCCTTTCTCTCTTTCACCCACGGTATTGGCTAGTTGCCCAATTTGGTTTTCTAACCTGGCTATGGCTTGAGTGTTCGAGTTGAGCACTTGGCTGGTTGTTTGCAATAAGGAATTCAGAGTGTTGGACTAGGTCAACATGTTGGTGGTTTGTGTAGAAGCTTTAATCATAGCCTCTAAACCATTTTCTCAGATACTAAGACGTTTATCGTGATCAGAACTCAGAGGATTTACGGTTTGATGATGAGGAGGATGTTAGTTTGGAAAAGGCAGATTAGATTGTTATAAATTGTTTGGTGAGTTGAATGGAGCAGTGTTTACTCTAGGAAATTGCTAGTTTGAAGTGTGAGTGAAGTTTTGATTTTCGGAGTAATTTTCCTGATTCCTCGCAAAATTCAGATGATTTCTCTAATTCGGATTGTGGGTTAGAGAAAACGAATCATTTCTAGGACACTGGAATGCAACATTTATCTATTCTAGTGATTGAGTGTTTCCTGAGAGGGGATATTTCTCTGAAACGTAGGCTGGAGAAAGACAAGTATGATAACCTGAGATAGAAACTTGATTGATTTGAGCTGGAGCTCATTCCTTAATTTTTAAGGCTTCTAACCTGCGCAAGATTGTAGCCATCTTTGCTTCAGAGGCTATGTTTGACTCTAAGGAAAAACCACTAGATTTGGGTTAGAGAACTGATGAAACTGTGTCATCACTGTGTCCCCACTATATGGTTTTCTCGGATAAACTCTCTAAAAATTTTTAAGCTTCATCAACATTTTTCTTCGTAATATCCCGTTGACACATTGATTCTAAAGAAGTTTTTGAAGAATAATCCAATCATTCATAGATGATTTGGTATAATTGCTACTTTTCCAAGACCATGGTGAGGACATTGGATAAGAAGATCCTTAAATCTGTCAAAATACTTCAAGAATGGTTCTCCCGGGACTATCTTAAAGTTTTGAATAATGTTTCTCAGCTTAACTATTATATGGATAGGGAAAAATTTCTTCAGAAAAATTATGACAAACTCATCCCAAGTTGAGATCAAATTTGTGGGCAAGCTATATAGTTATTTTTTTAGGTTTGTCCTTAAGACCAAATGAATAAATCTAAGTTTAATCGCATCCTCAGATAGTTCTCTAATTTTAATATCAAAACAAACTTCCTCAAACTCGGAGATGAAAATATAAGCGTCTTCTGTTTCATTTTCTAAGAATTTTGGAAGCATGTTTATGAAATACGGTCTAAGTTTAAAATTTGTTCCATTAAAATCAGGTAGCTTAATGTAAGATGTGATTGTATTCCTAGTTAGGTAACATATATCTTTAAGACATTTTTTTATCTCAAAAGATGGTTCAACACGAATTAAATGGTCAGTACTATCCCTAATCCAAACTTGCATACACCAAAACAAAAATTTTAATGGTTTTTTTAAATTCTAAGAAAAATAAAAGTTTTTTTAGAGAAAACTAAAAGATCCAAACAAATTGAGAAGAATGAAAAATGATAAAAGAAAAACCTAACTAAAACAAATCAAGAGCAATCACTAAAATAAATCTAAAAGTAAAATGTGATAAAAAGATGATAATCCATAATTTATAATTAAAATTGACTAGTGGATTCAATTCTAGATTCCTCATATCTTTAATTAAATCATCCATCTTTTACTTTCTTGATTTTCCTCTTTATTCTTAATTTTTCTTTATTAGATTCTTTATTTTTTTTATTTTACTTCTATTTCTTCATCTTTCTTCCTTCCCTCTCGCTTTAGTTTTATTTTTATTGGCATACAGTCACAACCACTCTCCTCATATCTCTCCACAATCACACATTTATCACTCCTAATTGTTACACACACAACTTAAGAATCACTTTTGATTAATTCCTACAACACCTTCCTTGTGGGATTTGACATTTTTCAACATAATAACTTGATTATGCACTTGCAATCTCAACATATTCACAAACACCACATCATGCCCATTTCAGTCCAATTTTGTGCCAGACCGAGGATGTCATTGTCCAAACATAGACCAAGGAGGTCGCTTAGTGCTTGAACTTGTGGAGGTCCTAGCTGGTGTACACCAATACACTCAAGTGATGTTCCTAAAAGCAATTTGACCTTGGGATCCCTGCATTAGAGTGGACCTAGTCTTGCTTTAAGTTTAGCGTTTTGGGACGCACGACTCAAACATTTTTTGCACAGTCAGGAAAGTTTTAATTCTTTGTCTTGTTTTTCTCCTTTATTCTAACAATAACAAGCCTTCATTATACAGGTTACAAGAACTTAGAATCAAGTTCGATACTAAAATGAGCAAGACGACAAGTTAACCACAACCGATTTCAGAAAAAAATCAAGAGTGAAAATTATTTTCGAGCGTATGGAAATGTTCATCTCGTTGTCACGAATCCACAAGAAGAAACGGAACTCAAGTTTGATGTTTAAGTGCAATGAGGAAGAGAGAGCTAGGGTTTTAAGTTGGTAAAATGATCTTGCTCAGGCTTCTCAGAAAGCATCCTTGATATCATTATTCATCATCCCATCGTCAACCTTCGAGGAGTGCTTCCCTTGGTTCTCATCATCATCGTCGTCCTTCGAAATCTCCATACTAAATTTTTCGGAGGACAATCTAAATAAAAAAGGTTGTAAGATCTTTTTGTATTGCGCTTAATTGTTATTTGTTTTTATTAGTTTAAACTTGTTCTATGGCATACTCAAGCTGGTATGAATTAAGGGTTTACGGTGTATTCAAGCGTGGGTGGATTGAGGACTTAGGTCTAGCTAGGGCTAGATGTTGGTGTTACTTATTATGAAGAGTTAGGTTAGATGATTAGTTTTAGGTAGATTCCAGGGTGCAGTTTTTGTAAGACTACGCTTTTCTTTTTCTCCGCGGAGATATAAAGAGGGATGTAAGTTGTTATCCGAAACACTCTTAAATTTTGTGAGAGTAGGTCTATTTTATTTTTCCCCTCTACTTACATGACAACTTGACCCCCACGAGGACCCACTGGGCTACCCCTTCCCTTGTTAATGTAATACAGCTTTAAGTATTACACATATTTAAAAGTTACTAAAGGATATCTTTGAAAGATTCTTCATGGTTTGTTTCCAAAAAAAGGAAAAAAAAAAGTAAAGAAAAAGCTCTTGGACCAACTGACGTACAAGTAATAGTACTCATGAAAAATTCTTAAATGACAGCTCAGCAAATGAGAAAGCTAGCTACCCTTCAAACTCCTGAATAAATTTTTTATTTTCCATCGCGTTCTAATTTCTCCCGCCTCGCCTTTTTCGTCGGAGCAATAAATAAGATACAAAGCTACTCTCATTCAAAAATCAAAAATCAAAAATATCGCCCATTGACCAAAGACCCCGGACTCGTCAAAACTCGGGGGAAAAAGAAATTAGAAATTTAAACCCAAATCAAAGAGAGAGAAAGAGACATCGATCTGCTCATCCTCTTCTCCTAATTTCTGGTCTCAATTCTCAGCCTAGCGTCTGCCCTTCTCTCTCTCTCTCTCTCTCTCTCTCTTGATTCGTAGTTGTGATTCAATTTGCGTATTTGGGGATTTTAGGGTTGGAGATGAAATCGCCATTGAGGAAGCTGAGGGGTCTGGCTCACAAGGGCGATTCTAAGGAGAAGAAGGATCACCGTCACCGGCATGGGCAGCCGGCGAGGCTCGATGAACTCGTTCAGGCGACTCAGGTTCCCAATTCTTCTGGAAATCCGCCAAAAGTTTAGATTTTTCTTCATTTTTACTGGGGATGTTTTTTAGGGTTTTTGAAATAGGCTTCTTTCCGCTAGAGTGACTGTGAATTATCGTGTCTTCCCTCTGATTTTGCATCTCAAGATCATATTAGGTATAAAAGTTTAAATTTTTATTACGATGGAACTTACTAGACCGTGTCTCTTGTAGTTTGATGTTGAATTTGTTGATTGGGACATCC
Source organism: Asparagus kiusianus (assembly GCA_022839385.1). NCBI lineage: Eukaryota > Viridiplantae > Streptophyta > Magnoliopsida > Asparagales > Asparagaceae > Asparagus > Asparagus kiusianus. Next base: position 64,257 of record BQKN01001073.1, on the reverse strand, counting down.
AGCTACAAGCATCTAAAAGAGACGAATACACGAAAAATTAGCTTGGCCCCATTGACAGCGATTACAAGTTATTCTTTTTTAGTTAGCCCCTTCTCTACTCCATCTAAAGCATTTGTTAATAATATTAGTACCTTGGTCTTGCATCAAGGCATACATCAGTTTTCTACCGTGTCACACAAATTTTACGAAATTTTCTTATTAAATTTTAATCATGCAACATAAATTTTGATTTCCGTGAATTACTACTTACATAGCAAACTTCGTAATTGAAAACAATCAAGCATAATAAGTCTGTACATATGCAAAAATCAAGTTAAAAATCAAATTTGAAATACACCCCATAATGAAATTTCAATCTGATCGGCTTCTTCTGTCTCACACAAATTCTACTGTAGAACTTCTTTGTAAGAACATTCCATCAAAACTAGGCGGGAAATTCTCTAATAAAGACTGTTTTTTGGGTTCGACAAGAAGATACATAACCACACTTTCATTCGTTGTTTGCTGTCAATTACTCAGTCATTAAGTTTTCAATCGTCCTACAAAATTTTTATTTTCACAGATCACAACAACTATTTTCCAAATTGAGACACACATAATATCTAATAATTCTAACTGAAGCTTATGCAGATACAAAAATCAAGATAAACATCAAACGTAAAAGACACCCCATTATGAAATTTCAGTCTGATGAGAGGGTATAACTAAAACAACCAGGTAAGCGGATAAATCAAATCCTTATGAAATAAAGATAAAACTCAAGATGGATCTTTGATCTCTATTTCACCTCCAAATTTCTGCACTTTAAGTTTTTGATTGAAGTCGGGAAACTTGTTCCGTTAATATTCCACCACTTTCATGTTTCAGAAGTGATGTATGCGATGTGCGAGAACATTTCATTGTCATCTCTAATAAGTAATATGTTCAACCACTTAACATACTTTGAGTTTACGAGTTAGCCTTCCTTGCTAATATTTGAGAGAGGGTTTGATGCGGTCATGATCATGCCTCCCTAAAAGGAGTCTGTACACGTCATAAAACATCATAGTTTGGAAAAGGAGAAATACTCATGTCCAATACTGAGTGGATACTTGACAATATGGCACTCATTGTCTCATGGTCATGTGTTATGCACATGTTTATGAATCATCCAATACTTCAGAGAAGGAGACTTACCCATATAATGCACTTAGTTGAATGTTGAAACTTGGACACTCCATTACTTGGGCCATAAATTTCAATTGCTGAATTTAGTGTATCCTAAAATTTCACTGATGATTCACGTCTGAGACATGGATGGAGCCAGAAAAAAATTTTCTGGTGGGACACTATCATCGTCGACATAACAAATAAATATAAGTTTTTATTCAGACACTTGATTCAATTTCTAACAATTTTATCATGTTTACATAATTAATGTGTACCATAACTTGATAGTTCTTTATGTAGTCTAGGGCAGTGTTTCAGAGTTCATTATGGAGTGTACGAGAAAGACACGTTATCTGAAAAATACCAATGGAAGAGTGCAAGACCACTTATGTGTTTAGTGATACTTTATGATTTGTAGATAATATTATTTTTCCTTATATGATAACTTATATGCTTCCTATAGGGTTTTAAAGACAGAAATTTGCATTGGTATGGAACAAAATATTGCTCTATCCTCCCCATATGCTGAATTTGAAATTTGATTAATTTAATTCTCAGGACATGCTAGATATGAGAAGCTGCTATGATAGCTTAATTTCTGCTGCAGCTGCCACAGCAAATAGTGCATATGGTAAACTTTTTATTGTTATTAATCTTTGAGGGGCTTTCCATTTTGTTGCTATATACCTTATACAAATGTTTCTACCTGACACAATTATCCTTTTATCATCCACAATTTTCTTCTCAACAAATTATCAAGTGCTCATGCACACACACACAGTCAACACTCATACATAAAAAAAATAGCTAGCATTTTGCTCTTATACTTTTCAGACAGTTGTTTTCTGTTGCTAGCATACATTGGGTATTAGATTTAGTGTTTCTATTTATCCTGCAAGTTTCATGTATAAGTTTTGCTCTCTTTGGTACAAATTTAAGCTGGTCCTCTTACTTATTGTGAACTCCGAGACCAAAAGTTTTAAGTGGTTACTTGCAAGACAGTTTTTTGTTTGTTTTGAGTTGATGTGTAAAATGGTGACTACTGACCTACAAATCTAAGATTTCTCATTACCTTGTATGCTGAACTGGCTTCTAGGATTGGAGAAGGATAATTTGGAAGAATGCATTTTGCATGAAGTACAACCTTAGTTGCCTGACATGCAAAATTTTCACTGTTTTGCATAACTGTGAAAATCTTTTGCTGGAATAGAAGTCTAGAATGAGGATTGACTGAAGTAAGATTTGTAGCATCGTATATATCCACACATCTTGTTGATTAAATTAATAGGATGGTGATAACAACATCAGAATTCCAGATCCAGCAAGGGAAGAAAACTAGCCATGAACTTTTCTATAAAGTCTGGATATGGAGATTTGCCAAAATTTATGGAACCTTGGAAAATTAATATGAAAATTGCATCCTATAGAATTCTATCTGACATGGCAAATACAGGTTGATGGTACCATATAAACTGCTAAATTCCCTCGCTGGCAGCGAGCAGTTTCTAGAAGGGGGAACAAAGAAAGAAAGAAAGAAAGCAAAAGCCATTTGATAGCTGTCTAAGCTCATTGTGCAGAGTAAAAACATGTTCTTCAGTAGTCAGTAAATTGTCTAGGGCTAATCTTTGGTCTATTTGAGGAACAACTTAATGTGAGAGGTTGTCATAGGATTTTAATTGCTTGTTACATATTCATTTAAAGATATTCTCAAGCATTATTTACATATCGCCAAGGCTCACATGGTATAAATTTCTACTCATGTGCTAGTCCTCAGTCCACTGAGTAAGTTGCATTTGCTAGGAAGATTAGTGGCTTTCGTTGATGACTGTAGATTTCCTTCGTATTCAACGTCTGTGCGATGAATATCTTGTGTTTAAACCATTTGTTCTTGATGATGGCGAATTTCATCATAATGATTGATTGACTCAGCTACTTTTATTCTTGTTTGATAATTTTTTGACCTGGAAGTGGTTTCCAACTTATTATGAATGTCTTATGGACAAAACTGATCAAGAAATTGACTAGGGTTTTCCCTTTCATATTTATTCACTGGTTCATGGTCTTAATTATTGTACCCTCTGGACTTGCGAATGAGTGACTTTCAAGGAAGTGGAAGACAAATTTCTTTGTTTTGGAAGGATTATTTCTTCTCTGTGCATTTCTTGCAAGATAAATCAATCTATATTTCTTTTTAAACTAACATCCTTTTATCATAAATTATATGATATGTCTTAATATGTATCAACCTTAGTGGTGGTTATATTATGTCCCTTGCATCTATGTAAAATTCTCTCATATATTACTATTCAAACATTCATTATCTGCCTTGCTATAATCCTGACAGATGTTTTTATGAAATGTAATCTTGCAGAATTCTCAGAAGCTCTGGATGAAATGGGGACATGCTTGCTTGAAAAAACTGCATTGAATGAAGATGAAGATAGCGGCAAGTACATCAAGCTTCAGTCTTCTTGTTGCACGTGTTAAAATTAAAATATCTAGCCCCATATTATTGATTATCAGCAATGTTAATATTAAGTAACACTGTAACACACCATGAATCAGCTACAGTTACCTAAGATACCCTAGGTGCATTTCTTTGTGTGCACACACACATATACGTTGAATTCCTTCATGCATTGATTATTACGTTCTTGTTCTTTACATGCAGGTAGGGTTCTCCTGATGCTGGGGAAAGTGCAGTTTGAACTTCAAAAACTTGTTGATAGCTATGTAAGACCAAGATTATAGTTAGAGAAAACCACATGTATTCATAATTCTGAATAATTCTGATGCTTCATATTTTCTTCTTATCAGCGTGCACATATCGTCCAGACAATCACAACCCCATCAGAGTCTCTTCTTAGGGAGCTACAGACTGTGGAGGTTTGTTTTTCAAGTTTCTTCTTAACAGGAGGATAATACTAGATTGTCATGGAATTTGTTTTTATGATTTTTGAAATTTGTTTAAATTGTACTTCAGTATGTTTATTGCATAAACTACGGCAAGTAGAATATGAAATGTTTTCCCCCTATATGAAAGGTGAGCTTTATTCATAACTAAAGTAAAGAAGTTTATTACAAACTCATATCTCCAGACTCTACTATCACTCTAGTTAGAGCTAAATATGAAGCTATTAACCAAACAAAACTCCTTCTCCACAAAGAGAGAACAAACAAAGGACCCATTTTTTATATACAATTTGCAAAAGTAGAAAACAAAAAGCAAAATACCTCCTCATGCTTCTTCTTATCCCAGTTAACAAACTCAGGTTGAATGCCAAAATTTGCACAATGATGTCTATTATGCATAGTATCAATCATAACCTATACCCTACCCGGTTGGATCTTAAGGAAGAAAATAATCTGCTTGACAACTTCATTCATATTAGGCTTTAAATTTCTAAAAAATCAGCCCATTTCACTTTGCTATATAGCATAGATACAAGCGGCTAGCACTGCTCTCTTCAGCTTTGCATGACACCTCGGCGATCCTTTTTTTGGTTGCCAAGGTATAAATACATTCCACTGCGAGGGAGCCTCGTTATCTTGAACACATTTCAAAACACAATCCGAACCTCTCTACTAAATGAACACTGAAAAATAAGTGTTCTTTAGTCTCATCTTCTCCTTCACACAAATGACATAAGGAATTGATATCAATTCCTCTTCTTCTCAAGGAAATCTTGGTCATAATTCACTCTTGGCAAGCCAACCAAAAATTCTTGGCAAGCCAACCAAAAAACAAAGGAATATTTAGGTAGATTCATATCACTTCATACAACCCTTCCTTGTGGCATTTTCTGTCTGGTTGGAATCAAAGGTTTATAAACACCTCTTGAGCTAAAAGATGGAGCAGGCCCAATCCATTGAATATCTCCATGAAGATTTGTAACCAATCTGTCAGCCTTCTGCCTTAGGTTCAAAATATTTTGCAACATCCATGACCAATATTGTTTACACGGCAAACTCCATGTGTGACATTCCTTTACCATGAATCCATCTAAACCACAAGCTATTGCTCTTGAAAGCTAAAGCCACAAATGCTTCATCATCATTGCCTTATTTTAAGTTGTTCTTATAGTTGTTTGAAAGGCCAACATGCAATTTCCAACAATAGAGAAGACGTTATTTTTAAAACATATTCTTCATTTTTAGGATCTCATTTGTGCTTATCCTAATTGTTAGGGCAAGGTTGATGGCTGGTGTTTAAGCTTTCTGCATGTGGAATATATTTCGACTATATACTGCTTAGATAGATTACTTTTAGTACACCTATTTTAATGTGGCTCTTCTCTTCTATGTTTTGTCTGCTTTCACAAGTTAAAAATCACTTTGATCCCTACTAGAATACGATTCATAGACTAAATTTTACGTTCTCTGTAACGAGGCTATGGCATTTGTAACTAATAGCTTAAAAAAATTATGACAGATATTTGATTTTCCTGTATCTAGGCTAGAACATAAATAAGATTTTTTTTAATAGAAATTATGAAATGCAACTTTTCTGATGCGAGTGTGTGTGCCTGTGCAGGAGATGAAGCAGCAATGTGATGAGAAAAGGTATGCAGCTACTATTATCATCTTTTTTGTTTGGTCTTGTCAGTGATTCCCCTCTCAAGTTTGTCTCTTATTTTCAGAGATTTATACAAAACCATGTTAGCATCATACAGACAAAAGGGGAGACTGAAACATGTCAAAGGTGAATCATTCTCATCTCAACAGTTGCAAGAGGCACATGAGGATTATGAAGAGGAGGCAAATCAATTTGTCTTCCGCTTGAAGTCATTGAAACAAGGTCAATCCAGAAGTCTTCTTACGCAGGCAGCAAGGCACCATGCTGCACAGGTTTTTTCTGCTACTCAAAAGCCAACAGTCCGTGTTTTTTAACGAAAGGTTAAACTCATGTAGTGCCTTTCTTTCTTTTCCTTTTTGGGGTGTAGTTAAATTTTTTCAGGAAAGGACTCAAGTATCTGGAAGATGTTGAACCACATGTCAAATTAGTTGCTGAACATGAGCATATTGATTATCAGTTCAGTGGACTTGAAGATGATGATACAGAAGATGATGGTGATTATTATAGTTATGACGAAAATGAGGATGGGGAACTGAGTTTTGACTATGGACAAAATGACAGAGACCAAGATTCACTTTCTTCATCTACAAATTCCATGGAGGTCTGGAAATTTTTGCTGGTTCAGATTTTCCTACTAGTCATAACGATGTGTATACTTATTTTTCTTTTTCTTTAGTCTATATTAGTTTCTTACATATGTTTGGGAGAAAAACGCTCATCCCTATTAGTTTCCTTGGTGCTAAATAGTTAATTTGGAGCATTTTTTATTTCCTGGAAGTTCCCTCCTATCTACACTCACCATAGATGTAAGTCACTCACCATAGATGTAAGTTTTCATGGGAGGTCATTTCATGACAGATTTTCCTGTGAAATATATGAGTATATGATTAGTAGCAAATTCGTCATGTACTAGAAAAGAGGATCTGTTCTGAAGCATCTTTTATCCCCTGGAAGTGTTCTATAAATACTCACAATATGTGTAGTTTTTCATGGAAATTAGTTCATGACAGATGCTGTAATTATATGAATACATGTTTCTTATCAAAATTCACCACATAGTAGACAAGAGGATCTTGTTTGTTTACGCCGGTGAATGCACTCATGCATTTGGCCCATATACATTCCACTTTGATGGAAATATTCTTTCAATTTGTAGTGGGTCAAAAAAGTTTACGCCAGTGAATGCGCTCATGCATTTGGCACATATACATTCACTATGATGGGAATAGTCTTTCAACTTATAATGGGTCAAAAAAGTTTATGCTTGTTCTAATTCTTGGGCTATAAAGATTACTTTATACTTTTCATCGGTTATACTGCACCCTGTTTTATTGGCGGTTGTTTTTAATTTGCAGTTAGATCAAGTAGAGGAGTCAGTGACTCGAACATCAACAACAGAACCTGCAAAGGTAAACTCACCATGCATTCCAATAATCAGTTATACTCTCTTTTCTGTTGATTGGTAGTTGCCTTATACTTACATTTAGATGATGTAGTTTTCATATGCATGTTGGCCTTTTGCCAATTTGATGATTTTATTTATGTGCCATCTTTCCACGGAACTAGTTGTAATGTTGACCCCATTCATAGAAGGGTACTTTCCCTTGTGAATCGCTATGAACTGAGCTCATGAATGAATGCATGAATGAATGAAGGAATGAACATGCACATAGGTGGATGCATGGATATGAACAGCATAGCAGATGCAAATGCATGCAAAAGTACTCATAAAATGCACTTCTAGTTTTGTAAGATCAAGCAGTACCACTGAATAATCACAATGAGTTGTTTGAATATAGGTTGTATCAGGAAGACTACAAAAGTAAAAAAGGAGGGGGGAAAAATCAGTGCCAATAAACACTATATTACAAGCTCTCCTAAAATTTTTCTAAAGATTACATGGTAGCTGAAAATTGGATAGTTAAGATGAAAAGCACAACATTTGATCAATTCCTTGTTCACATACATACAAACACACTCACATGCATGCATGCCTATGTGTACATGTAGATGTACTTAGAGACATGCATACATACCTTACAGACAAATGTTTACATACAAGCAGTTGTACACATAAAAACTTATAAATTTAAGGCATATACACATTTATATTTGATTTAAAATTTCCAACTTGAAATGTTCCGTAATACTGTTGTTCAGCTCTTCAAATTAAATGTGCGTATACACGTGTCTATGTACTGTTTCAAGTTGCGTGCTTATGCTTTATATTTTGGTAGATGGGCTAATATATCATAGGATAAATCACATATGGTGGAGGATATAGTAGAACAACAATTAATGATGCATGCCTCTTGGAAGATTACCTTGCTTCTGAATGTCATTTTGTTTCGTCTTTATTTCAGTCTCTGCTTCCGCTCACTTAGTCACCATGTATCTATGACATTATATCAGGATCATCATCTTATGAAATCTTGTCATAATTGTCTCTTGTTGTTTGATGGTACATGCCACAATGGAAGTTTATTAAATAACAAAGAAAACACCTTATGTCATTTACTTCTAGATTTTTGATTGTTGGTGTTCGGAGATATTTGACATTAGCTAATGCAGGAAAATATAGAGAGAAGCTCCACAGAGTGGCCCAATTTTTACAAGAGAGGTAATGCTGGCAGCATATCGGCACCCATTTTTCCTGATAAAAGACCTGATCCATCAGAAAAGATAAAAGAACTGCGACCATCGTCAACAAGGAAGTTTCATACTTATGTTCTACCCACACCATTAGATGCTAAGCAGTCAGTTTGCACAGGCTCAATTAGACCAAATTATGCATCTAGATCTGGAAACAAGTTTCAAACACCTGCACAATTATGGTATTCATCTCCCTTGGAGTCAAATAAATTCCTTCAAAATTCTAGAGATGTTGAAATGTTAAACCCTGCAAAGTTCCCAAAAGCACATACAACGGTACTAAAACAGAGCAATATTTATAGTAGTCCCATCAAGATGCCGCCTCCTCTGAGGGAGGAACCGCCAACTCGTCCACACGCAGGTTCGGACCCCAAAAAAATTAAACGAAATGCTTTCTCTGGTCCAATAACAAGTAGACATTGGTCAAATCCAGCTTCTTTGTCTCCATCACGTGTGCAAACTCGTCAGCCATCTCTCTCTCCAAAAAGATCGCCTAAGATCTCACCTCCTCGTATGAAATCACCAACGATCAGTGAACTTCATGAGCTTCCCAGACCACCAACTGGTTCAACAAGACAAACTAGGCCTACAAGCTTGATTGGTCATTCAGCACCTTTGGTTTATAGAGAACAAGAGCTAAACAAGAAGACCAATGTATCTCCACTTGTATCACATACAGCATCGCCCTTACCAACACCACCTGCAGCTGTACATCGCAGTTTCTCTATACCCTCCAGAAGAATGCCATTGTCGCCGGTTGCTAAATTTTTGAAGGATCCCAGTAACACTGACTTGTCTGAAGATGTTGCTTCGCCTCCTCTGACCCCCATATCTTTAAAGAATATCCATCCAATGTCACAAGTGTCTGAGTCGGGTATTCGAGCAACGAAATTGAAAGGTAACTTGCCTGTTTTTGTTCCATGTGAAATTTTCCATTCATTTCAGACAATACTGATTGCGCAAGTTTTCATGACTTTGTATTGCTTGCACTAGATTTTTTTTTAATTGACAGCTTACAATTACCATAACAACTAGGTACTTGCATAGATGTTATGTATCTTGTTAGAAATTCATGGCATGTGAGATTAGAACCTAGGCTGCTCTGATACCATCTTAAAGTCTCTGCCACTACACCGAAACTACAAAGTTGTGTTGATGGTTGAGGGTTATAATTTACTCTTGACAATCCATAATAATCCTTGCTTGAAATGTGAATGACAAAGAATGAATTAAGAAATTTCATGGTGGATTATCCGTGAGAAATAGGTCTGCAAGGTAGCTGTTAAAAGCTCATTCAATATGGAAAATGAAATTCTAAATATGCAATCTACCTTTGATGTTTGTTTCTAATTGGGGAAGCTATTCGGAACAGATCTAAGGTTAGTAAGTGCACTGAAGGTTATCATCAACGGCAATCACTATTTAGCAATGATGCTAATTTCCAGAGATGAATTTATTTGCTTAATATTTGAATAGATGGAATAATTGTATCAGATATAATTTAGTATGAAGGTTAGTAGATGAGGGGAAAAAGTCGTGATATTTGCAACTTGGTCTTGCCGTTTATGCTATGTTTGACAAGTAGTTATTTAGAAATTCAAATAATTTACAGTTGTGTTTTTAATTCGTTCTCTGCAAATTATATAAGCTCCATATATCTAGCCTTTTGTTTTTATCAGAATATTTCTCAGGCCTAATAAGTGTTCTTAACTTCTTATTTGCAGAAACCTTGTGACAGATGCACATGCCTCTGATGTATATAAATGTCTGCATTCCCAGATTTTGCCCATGATTTTCTTGTCGACTGTTCATTGTGATGAGATCAAGTAAATCAATCTCTTCGAAGTTCTGAGATCCATTAAAAGAGGTTTTTTGTTGTTCTCTGAAACGAAAAGGATTTTTTGTTTTAGAATTGGTTTTAGATGTGGCAAAACTCAATCTAGCGGAGCCATGTATTATTCTTTTGTTGTGTATAGTGCATTAATAGCATTCTGATGTAGTGAAGAAGCAAGTTCATTCTTTTCGAAGTTTACCTTTCGGGGCTGTTTGGTTGTTTTCTAAAAACTAGTATGGTGCACGTGCAACACATGTGTGACCATTTTCATGTTTATACGTAGGCTATAAGTGCGCATTGAAATTGCCAAAGCTCTTGGGGTGGGGGTATATGACATTTTGCAAGTGACATTATCTAAAAAATGCCCAAATTTAAAGGGTTTTCTAAAAGGCTAAAAAACACTTAAATACCTTATATTTTCATCTTCCTTAATCTTATACACCCTAAATTGTAAAAAGTTTGCACTCACATACCCAGCTTTGTTTAAACATGGCAAATTAGTATATTATGTTACTTGAATGCCTAGGTATTCGCATGTGCTGCTCACACATCAATTATGGCTTTGTTTCATCCCTAATTGATTGTTTTATTTATATTTTTACCCACCTTGCTACTGTGGGAGGAGGCTAATTTCAGCCAAGGGTAATTTGATCTTTTCCCTAAAAAATTAACTCTATTTAGAAATTTTAATGAAAAAAATTGGTATCCTTAATATATATATTTTTCTTTCATTACCTCGTTCTTGATCTAAATTGAAGTTGAGCTATGATTTAATTGTTTGCAAGAAACAACATTGGTCAAAAAGAAACTTATAACATGAGTTAAGAAATCTTAGTTACCTGTAACTTGTTTTGATAAATTCAAAGAGATGTATGGTCCAATTCTTCTCCTCTCATGGCCATGCCATTCATTAGCCTTTTGAGGTGGTACTTTAAGGTTTCGAATATTATTGTTAATTTATTATTCACATAATTTTACTAAAGTAACAACCAATTTAGTAATTAAAGTATTCTTGACTTGCAATTGTGCCCAAAAAACTTATGATATGAGTAGATATATGTGAAAAAACAGTCCTATATCTCTCCTCTCATTACCTAGTTATTGATCTAGATCGACATTCATAATAGTTTAATGGATTGCAGTAAACAACATTGATATTGAAGATAATTTTTTTATAATAAACATAATAACTCAAGTTCAAAAATTTCTTACTTAGCAAATAACTTATTGACTCAAGATTTATAATTAATTAGTTTATTCTAATTTGTTTTTGAAATGCTAGTTTATTGACTCAAGATTTATAATTAATTAGTTTATTGCATAATTTCACCGAACGAATAGCTACTTTTAGTTTCATGAATTAGAATAAAAATGTTATGATATAAGAACTAAGAAGCTAAAATATATCGCCAATGCAAAAGATCAAATCATTCTTCGTCAATTAAATCAACATTTAGTTTCAAAGATTAAACAACAAATCAAATTCTTCTAACAAAAAATTATAACAAAGATAAAAAGATGAATAGATTTGCGACCTTGTAAAATTGTCAATATACACTTTATTTTTTATTTTTTTTCATCATTCAATTTTATTCCACCAACATTTTCAATGAACCTGATATGAATATGCCATTATGATATATTAAATTGACTTAGTTATTACTTAAATTATTAAATTAGTTATAATTAATTTACTAATATAGATTAATTTTAGCCTCAAACTGATAAGCTACATAATTAAGATAGGAGTTTCTTTTTGCTCCTTTAATTCAATGCACATAATCATTTAAAGAATCACTAAAAAGCTCATAGTTAACAAAATGCCGCATGATTATAGTTTGAAAACAAAATAGAATGCGAAAATGTATAGAAACTATAATTATTATTTATTAAATGAATCATTTATTTTTACATCATCTCCAAAAAAAGGGGCAAAAAATAATTGAACACATTAGATCTCAGTCTATAGAAATGTTGATCAATAAAAGAACATGAAAATTATAAAGATTGTAGAGAAAGTGAGCTCGAGAATGCCCAAGTCACAAGCAGCAAAGAGAGCTAGATTTGGCTCTTTTCTTCTTAATCTAAAATTTAATTATGAATTGGAATGTTGGTCGGAGAAATTTGATAAAATTTTATTGTTATTTATAGTGATTTGGTAGGAGAGGAATAATTGTAATGTTTTTTATCATTAGTGCTTATAAAGTTATGTTAGTGTACCATGAGTTAGTGGAGGAGTGTTATGAGTGAGTGGTTATTTGAAAAATTGATGGCAATCAATTGGGAGGTTATGATAAATCGAGCATATATGTCTTCATGTATGTACACATGGATGTGCAAGCAATGGGGAGGTTATAAAAAATTGAGCATGTATGTACGAACGGATGTACCGGAGGGCATTTTGAGTAGAAATGCTTTAACATGGCAGCCCACTTCTATAATACTATTAGATTAGATGTATCAGGGAAAAAAAACTTCTCTTTTTAGAAAACACAACTTACTATTTGTTTGGCCAAAAAACTAATGAATGGAAATGGGTGTTGGATGGAATGAATAAAAGCGAGAGTCTAGATTTTAGGAAAATGTTTTGAGATCAGAATTATTTCTGCCCAATTTAATCAGCAATAAAATACTGCCAACTTTTGGCATTAAAGTTGCAAAAACAATGGTTTCTAAGCCATTTTAGATCCCATTGCTGAGAATCGTGTCCCTAAGGAATTATTGGTGTTTTCTCTTGTTTGAGGAAATCAATTTCTCATAATTCTAAGGAAACCAAAACATCAGATTAAGAGAGGTTTATTAGAAACTAATTTCTTACACGGACACCTCACAATTTCCCTTCCTTCTCTTTGGTTTCCAAATGAACTACACAGAACGGTCCAAAGTACAAGCTTATTTCATCTCTTCACCCAAACAAAAAAAAAATAATAATAATAATAATAATAATAAAAAAATCATCATTATAAGCTATAGTACGAGCCACATATTTTGCTCACCTACACTTTGCCACCCTAACAACAACAAATAACATTAAGGCATTGAGTTTAATGCTTTTGGTTCCATTCCCTCCTCCACGACCTCCAACTTCATGAGAACTCCCAAATCTGTGACATGCACTCACCAGCATCCCTTTGGTTTGAGTACAAGTGTCACTTTATGATTGGACGAAAGAGCTTTCATTGGATAGCATAGTTAGGTTCCCTTCATCTTTTATGAACTTACATAAGCCACTATATTATATATATGGAGGTGACTTTAATTGGTTTTTATTTTGAGGTGATCATTAATTGGAGGAAAATGGGGAGAGTATGCTGCTCAGGGGATGATGATGCCGTGAGCTTTATCCTGATTATTATCCTACTCATCATGTTCTTGCTCCTCTGCAGCCAGCCTCAGCCTAGGAGAAGGCTTGCCGTCTACCATTGCTCTTGAAGAGCCAATAGCTGTAGTTAGTTTTAATGGTGAGTTGACTTGAAATTCTGACGTATTCCCTCTTTCCATTTTTTCAAAGGGTCAAACTGCAGAATTGCGGATAGAACCTCTGTATTATCTTGTTTTGAGCTCACTACCCCTAGTTCCATTGTTGCAGATAGACCCCCTGAGTAAACTTTTTTTTTGGACTTTTTTAATTTTATCTTGTAAGAAGGAGAAGGGTTTTTTTATCTTAAAAATAGACCCTCTGAAGATAAAAGAGGAAACAAATTCGATGCGAGGGTCTATCTGCAACAACAAAACTAGGGGGATACTATTGGGAGCCAATTGACCCTCTTTAAAGCCTCTTTCAATATTACATTAAAACTCATATCCTATTATGGGATTAAAAGTTATATTTTTCTGTTTTAACATGACTTCGCCTTTTGTTGTCTGCTCTAAATGTGTGCTCGGTTGCATTATTTATTTAAAAAAAAATTTGGGTACAATCTTAGTGGTCCTTTCCCTACACCAAAACGATGAAGTTATGGTTAATTTTGAGTGTTATAAAATAGACTAACACACTTAATAGTTGTAGTGGGGGCAGCTTTGAATTGGGATCCTCTTTCGCAGAATTTTGACAATGACGATGTTCACTTTCTCTCCTTCTATCATTTAGCTGCATAGCATTAGATTGAGATATTATTTTTCTATGCAGGCGTGAGTCAGTCAACAGAAGAAAGAGATCATGAGATGGCCTATGAAAATTTCTCAAAGAGAGTTGCTTTATTGCACTCAACCGTTGATTATACGTTTGATATTTAAGTTTTGTTTATAGTGGATTTTGGACGCAATGTTTCAATACCTGAATCGAATGATTTGATTTCCCACTGTCTTTAAGACAAAATTTGCCCCAATATCTGTATAAGGTTTAGCACAAATTTATCTTGCAAGATAATTCAGGTTCAGAATGTTCTCTAATGGTTACTATCTGCAAGACAAATAAATCATTCGGAAACTTCATGAGCACAAAAAGAGATTACGTATGTTTTCTTCCTCCTCAACATGCACCGGTTTCCCTCTATCTATAGAGGATGAAAGATGCAGTTTCCTGCAATTATATTCATTGTAGTTTTCTGCACTTACAACCAACTCCATTCATGCAGGTTTTCAAACTGCAAATCTGGAGATTCTACAATTTTCTAAACTGTAATTCTACATTCGATTCCTTTAACTGCAATAAACTGTATTTAATGTAGATTTTAACTATATTTTTTCTGCACTTTAAACTTAATTGTAATCATGCACATAATCCTTTCAAATAAATTGAAAATTCCAACATTATATAGTTACCGGTTCTTTCGAATAGCTTAGTTGAAACTTTTGTAAGCGCAATTTCCAGAATTTCCTTAATTTTCTCTCCTTAGCCATGAAATAACTATCTAATACCATGAATCTCACGCATAATGAGGAGTTATTATAGTAAAACACACTCAAGTCCAGTTTCTCTCTGCAAAGCAAAGAGACATTAAGGTTTATAAAGTTAATTGCTCTTGATTCTATTGATGAGAAATTATTTGATGTTCTGAATGAATACATCTTAGTAGAAGAGAGAAAAACGTGATAAATCTCGGATAATTTTTGGATGACGTTGTAAAATCTGCAACAAGAAAATTTTTTCTTCGATGACCAGACACATGATAACGATTACCAAAGACTTCCATCTATTTGAGAGGACTAAATTTTCTTTCAAGTCTAGGATTGAACTTAGCACAAATTTAAGAAGCTAATGATCACAAATATACAGATTTGAAGTCTGATATACATGTAGCTTGCTAATTTATTATTCTAAATGTAAATATAATATAATGACGATATTATAGCCTCAAAAGTCAAGAAGAAGTTTTAAAAAGGAACTCTAGAAAGAGTTTGTTTGTTATAAATTATTGGAAAAGGAAAACATCATATTGACTTTCACGCCCTCTCCAAAGAGTACGTGCATGACGCTATAATCCAAACTAAATCTTCTTCAATATCACATGTCGATTAGGTTGCATTTGGATTCGAGGATTTGATTTTAAATTCCAGAATTGAATTCTGAAATTTGAAATCCAGAATTTCAAATTCAATTCCTTCGTTTGGGAAACATCCAAATTTGAATTCCAGAATTCAATTTGAAATTCATGTTTGACAAACTTCAGAATTTCAATTTTAAAATTTTCAATTGAGTTCTTTGCCAACTAGTAGAATTCTAGTTTCTAAATTAAAATTGTAGCTTAAAGATAATTTAGAAATAAAATACTCAAATTACATAAGGTTTGCATCAAAATTGGTAGAAATAAATGTCTCAAATAGTATATCACATATCTAACTAACTTTAACATCTAGATAAAATACCTTAGAATCTCAAATGCAGTAATGTCAATACTTAACTTAATAATCACCATAAAAATAACCGATATCATTCATCAATAAAACTTTGTAAACTCATCCACCACTAACTAAAACAATAAATAAAGTAGAAACTTCAAATATTGCATATAAAAATTTAACAAACTAGAGATCCAAAATATCCAACAAATACAAACCAACAAAAGTTATTATTTCGCCATTATACAGTGTCATACTTAAGTTGCTCTTGCACTAGTTTCTTTAAGATTTTTACATCTGATTCAAATGAGAGTTTCTTTCTAATGCTTATACACTTTCACTTTGTATTTTTTTTGTAGATCCCTTCACTCATTTCAGAAAGTCTTGCTTTGCGAGTTCTTGAATCACCTGAAATAATAACAAGAAGACCAAATCAACTCCATTTTTAAAGACCATGCAGACTTGCAATATAAAAGAAATCTTGTTCTATTTAGATTGCAACATAAAAGAGTTGTATACATAACTTGCAGAGCATTAAAGAACCAAATCACTTTCAAGTTTCTACTAAAGATGATGTAAGGATTGTTGGCCTCTTTATTTTGATGATGTTTAACAAACAATTTATCACTAATATTATTTGTCTAGTATTTGTATATTTCTATTTATTATAGACAAACAATGTGTTAAAGGATGGATGGAATTGCGCCATAACGATCATATCCAATGGAGGTTGGCGGAATCGTGGAGTGAAGCCATGCAATTTAAGTTGAAGATCTAAGTTCATGCTTCATCCAAGTATACCAAGTCAAGCTTATTGAAGATCAATATTGCTTGGGTAACATTTAGTTTGGGTGTTATATTATGTGTGTTGGTATTTTAAGCTCAATCATATATATACACACATTATATTAGTTTTTATGTGTATACACACACACACACACACACATTATAGTTTTGGTTTCTATGTATATATAATTATATATATACATACATGTTTTGGTTTTATAGTTTTTAATATGAAACAATTAAATACAATTAAAAATACATTTCTTGTTTCATACTTATATGCATATATATGATTTTATCAATATCAATTTTATTTAGTTTAATGAAATCATATTTATTGTTTGTGAAAAGTCTGCAAAATATTCAATTTTATGAAAATATTGTATTCTTAATTTTTGGACTTAACAATAATCATATATATCTTTTATTAAGTTTACAAAATCATTTTGTAATGTTTCAAAATATGGTTAAGCTAAAATGTCAAAACTCATGTGTTTACATTTTCATGTTTTAGACTATTTTGAAAAATAATGATATTTTTTATTTGGGAGGTCCTTTTTGAAAACCAGCTTTTGTAACATGTTTATTATCATGTCTATACTCATTTTCCAAAGTTTTATATTTTTCTGAATTTATTTGATATTTTTAAACCTTATTTTAATTTAACATGTACTATTTAAAACATGCTATATGCATGTCTTGAGTCGACTCATGAACAGTATTGAGTCAACTCATAAACTGTTGTGTAATTTTTATTTTGTTTCTGACGAGTTGACTCATAACATCATGAGTTGACCCATTAGGTTGAGTCGACTCATACCTGTCATAAGTCGACTCACAAACTGTGCTGGAAATGTGTTTTGTTTCTGCTGAGTCGACCCATGCATAATGAGTCGACTCATAATTTTTATGAGTCGACCCATAAGTTGATTTTAATTAGCCTATAACGGCTACTTATAAGGCGACTCATGAACAGTACCGAGTCGACTCATAACACTGTAACAACTATATTTCCCGACTGTACTATTTTTGGGGTTTTGTTTTGTTTTTGTTTTTTTTGCCTTGTTTTCTCTTAGCTTTGGGGTTCCTATAAATACCCCCACATATCCTCAGTTCTACATATAACTTAAGATAATGTTTTAAGAAGGTTTAACAAGGGTTTAAAGTTTTGTTTAGTGTTTGTTTAAAAAGCTATTAAGAAATTGAGAGTTCGTTTTGTGAAAACAATTTCACAAGAGCTTGAGGAAGATCATCCATTGGTGTTTGAACATCCAACTCGTATCCCTCTCTCTTGTTATCATAGAGAAGTTTTTCTAAACTTTATTTCTAGCTATTTATTATTTTATTCATAATTTTCATAAGCTAGATTTAAATTGAGTTTGGTTTGATTTAATTTATCTCTTTGTTCACACACAACCTATTGAGCTTATTGTATTTACATTCATAGTATAATTTGGGGTTCTGGATTTGTGACTTAGAGTGTGAGCTTTCATTATGTTCTCATCCATATTAGAGAACAATCATTTGTTGTATTGTGCTTATTATGAGATTCACTTTGTATTACACTTGTACACCGAGAGGAGTGTGTGGTGAGAGACGGGGTCGTCCCAAGAGGAGTGCAGTATTAGCTAACTCAGAATCCATGGCTAGTCCATCAGATCTGGCAACCAATATTCTCATAGCTGTTAAGTTTAGAATATACAACCAACATATAGGAGATATATTGGCTCAAGCTGCTCCAGGGTAAATTTAAACGAGCGTAGGCGAATGGTGATTCATTGCTAACGAGGATCGAATTAACATGAGACACTCTTCCCAGAGCTGGTATGAATATAGAGTCAAGTGATTCACTTAGTATTAGGTCACTGTTGTTATTACAATCATTTTACCCCTTTTCTTGTAAGTTCCACGAGAGGAATTAAAGAATTTCCTTACTTGTTAATCAGTTTAGTACTTTCATGTGTTCTTGTTTGTTTGTCAGTTTGAGTAATTTTGTGTTATGCTGTACAATTCCATTGAGCTCTTCATTACAAGTACAATTTTTCCTTCTCCTTCCTATCTAACGGTGTGTTTGGGAGTTTACTAATGGAGGGTAGAGAGGGGGAGGGGAAGGGAAATATCAATTTAACCTTGTTTGGGAGTTTTCTTTAGGGGAGTAGAGAGGGGGAAGGAAGGGGAAAGGAAGGGAAAATGGAGGAGAAATCATTCCCCCCCGATTCGGGCGGTAGAGGAGGGTAGGGGGAATCGTCGGAGTGCAGTAAATTTGTAATTCCCATCTTGCCCTTCGAGTTGCTAGCGAGAGCATGACGGTTTGAGGAGCGGAGGAGAGATTGAGGATTTGGGACTCTGAGGTTTTGGGTTTTATGGGAACCGGCGATGGCCTCCAAATGCGCAGGCTCAGGTTCGCTCTGCTCCATTTTACTTTTATATTTCTTTTTTTTTTGGAACTGTAAAATAAAAGACTTGAGACGAGCATTTTAAGTTGGTTTACTTATTATACGTTCTTTTTTTATTTTTCTGGGGTTGCTATTGCTGGTGCGCTGATGGTGAATTACGGGAAATCATGACTCATCATGAGCAGTTTACAATTTCCCTCTTCGAAGATAATACTTTACAAATTAATACAAAAACATTTTAAGATGATATTCCTTTTGAGGAATTATTTTAGTAAGACTTGAAGTAATGAAATTTGCCAACAACTTCGGTGCTTAACAAAATGAGTTTTGAAGAGAGTATTTTCCATTTGCGAATTATTATAGCGATATTCATCGGTGTGTTTTGTCAATTTGAGTTGTGTGTATTGATTTGATAAGATCACGTGCTATTAGTATAAGGTCATTTGTGTAAATTTACATATATTTTCTTCTCTTCCCTTCCCTTCGTTATTACTCCCAAACAAGTTATATTAATTTCACCTTCATTCACCTTACTCAACTCCCAAACAACATATTACAATTCCCCTCCCTTCCCTTCCCTTCCCTTGCCTTCCCTTCCCCTTGTTTATCTTCCCTTCCCTTCCCCTAGTGAACTCCCAAACATACCATAATGAAACTTTGTGTTCATGATGATTCTTCATAAGTACTTCGAAACTAACATAGCAAACAAAGAGCAACTTTCAGGTTCAAATATAACGTAACAAGCTAAAATAACACAGAAATAACTCAAAAGAGCTAAAACTAAAGAGGAAGAGTGAGAAAAATTAAACCTGGGTGACTTCAGCTGAGGAAACCTAAATAACAACAACAGCCCCAATCAGAAACAACCTAGCTCTATATCTCCAGCTCATCTTCTTTAAAAAACTTCGAATCAAAGAAGCCCTAGAATCGAATACTAGAGAAAAACCCGGAGAATCTCCAAAATCTCACTTTGCTGGAGACAAATCCTAGATTCAACCCCAGCGAACCCATAGCCAACAGCAATCTCGGATCTGCTGAACCTGCTTCCCTGGCCTCGCCAATCGAACCTCCAGTAGCCTATTGATGATATCGTTGAGAATAAAGTTTGAATCTAGGATCAAGGGCATTAATGGAACTGAAGATAGAGGATCAGAGGATCTCACCATTGTATTGCCGTCTGTTAGACCCTAGAGGGGGGTGATTCGGGTCTTATGCTAATCTAATCCAATTATATGCCAATTAAAACTATTAACAGAATATCCTAGCAAAAATGAAATGCAATAAGATATATTAGCTAGGATAAGTGATATACACAAGGGTAAACAAAATAAACAAGATGGTGGATGATATAAATAGTGATCAATGGACAATGGCGATAAGAAATATAAACATAAGAGTAAGTGCGCCAAAGCAAACTCAAACACATAAAATGATCACGGAGTTGGGACCTTCCGCCCTACGTCTCCGCTCCCCACTCCCGGGGAGAAATCCACTATCACAACCGGGTTTTCTACGCTCACTCGAACAACGTTTACACCTCACAATGTCGGTTTTCAACGCTCACCGAACAACGTTCACAAATACTCACAATGTTGGTTTTCAACGTTCACCGATCAACGTCCATAATCACCCACACTCGGTTTTCTAGCTAACCGAAAACTCTACAACACTCTCAAATAACAATAAATGATTTGTTCTTTAATACAAGGCGAGAACTCAATTAAAGCACAACTCAATGTTACAAACCCTCATAACCCCAATTATACTATATATGTAAATACTATAAGCTCAAATGGGTGTGTGTAACAATAAGTAAAATAAAATCAACTAAACTCAATATAATTCTAGCTTAATAACAATGATAATTAAATATATATAAAAGAGCTAGAAATAGAGTTTAGAAAACTTCTCAATAGATCAAGAGGTAGAGGGAGGATGGTTGGATGCTCAAGCACTAATAGACGATCTCCTCAAGCTCTTGTGAAATTGATTTCACAAACTCAAACTCTCAAATGCTTAAAAGCTTCTTAAACAAACTTAAACAACACTTAAACCCTTGTTAAAATTTTTTAAACCGTTCTCTTGGGTATGTAAAATAGTTATGGCAAAGGGGTATATATAGGATAGAAGAAAACAACCTAAAAAATCTCAAAAACCTACTAAAAAACTAAAAAACAGAAGTTACCGTTACCGTGCAATGGACGGATGCTACAGTAACAGCGATCGACCGTGCTACAGTGCCGTCGACCGTACTGTTCATAGATAGTTTCTGTTTTTGACAGATTCTGAAATTTTGCGTATCTGACTTTGTAAAATCAATTAAAAATAGTAAATCAACTCCAAAAATCATGAAATTTTGAGGACAGATTCTAGACATGTAGATAAACAGGTTAGAGAAAGAATTTCTGAAATATCATTTCCCAGTTGAGATAAATAACAGTTTGAACACAGATATACAGTTTCTGAAAAAACTGGAGAAAATACGGTTTTGTAAATTCAATTGAAAATAACAAAACAACTCCAAAAATAGTAAAACTTGGGAAAATGTTTGTATATATGATGATAAACATGTAAACGGAGAAATTTTTCAAATCGCATTTCCCAATTGTGAAAACGTATCAGTTTTGTAAAAACATGCACGAACATGTGCACGAACATGAGGTAATTAAAAATTTGATTTTGTAAATTCAATTAAACATAACAAATTAATTCTAAAATTGATAAAACTTTGGGAAATATTTATAAATATGAAATTGAACATGTTAGAAAAAGAATTTCTCAAATTGAGTTTCCCATTTGTGAAAACGCATGTATTTTGCAAGTGTGTCCAAAACATGAAAATGTGATATACATGAAATTTGATGTTTTGACATAAACAATGTTTTCAAACCCTATGAAATGATTTTATAGACTTAATGAAATATGTATACTGTAGGATCTTAAATAGATACACTAGAACACTAGAGGGGGGGTTAATAGTATTCTTTTAAAATTTATGCAAAGTAGATTATAAATTGTAAAGAAAAATGGCAATATCAGAAATTCATAATCACAAACACAAGGTTTTATACTAGTTCCACCAATCCGGTGTACATCCAGTCCCCAAGTAAATCCCGTTTGAGAGTTTCCACTATGATTTTGAATAAACTTACAAAATCAAAAACAAACCTGACCAATTTGTAAGTCCCTATAAATTGCAACACCAATTGACAAACATCTTGCCAATTTGCACACCAATCTCTAAACCAAGAGATTAACACCTCTCACAACTTGAGAGAACTTTTGAAATAACAATTTCAATTCCTATAAGCCTTGATTTGTAGTGTAGTGTAGTAGTGGCTTATGAATGATTCTCATTTCTGTAAATTACCTAAACAATAAGTATTTGAATGAGATTCAAAGGCAATTTTAGAAACTTTTCTTTTTCTCAAAATCTGAATATTATTCACTTAAAAAATGTACAAAGATCAAAGCTTATGGGTATGTGAATCTCTGCATTTTTTCTGAACAAATAACCTATTTATAGCCCTTGAAAAGACAATTTTTTGAACTTTAAAAACATTTAAAAATGGCTTAAACTGTCATAAATTCAAACTTTGAATTATGGAAAAACTGTATCTGTAGTCGACTACAATACAGATTAGTCGACTACACTGAGTTTAAACAGACTCTGTGTATCCAGAAAATTTCTCAGTAGTTGACTACAATGCTCATTAGTCGACTACACTGTATTTTGATAGAAACTTAAAAAATAAAATTTGCCTTCAGTAGTCGACTATAATGTTGATTAGTCGACTATACTGTAAAATAACAGAAACTTATGTTTCTGTCAAATACTTAAGTAGTCGACTATAATCCATATTAGTCGACTATACTGTAAATTTACAGAAACATATATTTAAGTCTTATACATGAGTAGTCGACTACTATTCTAATTAGTCAACTACTAAGAGTAAAAAAACATGAACTAAAAAGTTTTTATATTCTATTTTTAACTGTAATTCTAATGGTTAACATAGGGGATTTCTATAGTTAACCAACACACTAAGCCTGTGTTAGTGTGTTCTAATATTGTGTGTGTGCGTGTGTGTGATCAAGGCTTATGCAACAATTCTAAGTAAAGAAAATATAAAATAAATTATCTCATATGTTCTTCATCTTCTTCACTTCATAATGCCTTGAGATCAACTTGCACTTGTTCATATTTTGATATTAAAATCTGCATATAAAAGTTAGTGCATTTGTATATAATTGTTATCATCAAAATACTATCATGGAGATATGATATTCAACATTCTCCCCCTTTTTGATGATAACAAATAAGTTATGCATAAGTATGTATTTGATAACCAGGTTTAAACATTATAAAATAACCATACTTACTCCCCCTGCATATATGCAAATTAGAGTCTATAACAATACATAACAATACATAATTCTAATATAGGTAACTATTTCTCCCCCTTTGTTATCAACAAAAAGAGAAAAACATTTATCCTAAACATGACATTATTTCTTCAACACGAGCTAAAACTTCAAACAAATCATTCAGATTATGAACATAGTCCATAACTTCACCCATCCAAATAGGTAGGTAAAGACTTTCCATAAAGACCAAAAGTTCCATAATGTTCATCACCATGATCTGTTTAAAATATGTAGCACATATATTAACTAACCAAACAATCATCATAGTAAAATAAGCACATAATCAAGATACTTTATATAGTAGCAACATAAATAACATATGTCCTAACAACTCACAACTACATAGTTTTTGATATTTAAACAAAATAACATAATTGTTTTCAAACTTAATATTAAAAAACATCCAAAATAATATGATGCAAGCATTGACTTCTAAGGTGCTGGAGGAGGTTGTTGTCCTTAAAAGTATGCATTAAGCTTTGTGTCCAAGTCTTCAAACTTCTTGATTAGCTCTTCTTGATTACTAATGATATATGAATTCTAAGAATATAGGGCTCTCTGACCAGTTTTAAGTTCAAGAATACGTGCACTTAGAGTGTTGTATTGCACGTCTGAAAAGTATGAGGGTTCTGTAGAAAATGGTGGTGATGGTTGACTAGAAGAAGCTCCTACTTGAGTTGAAGATTGTGGAATATATTATGGAATTTCTTCTTGATGAGGATGAGGTTCATTTTGTTCTTGAATTTCAAAATTTGTTAACTTCATCCTAGTTAGGGCATTGGAATCAAAGAATTCAATGGAACGGACAACAGAATTTTCAGATATGAGATCCACATAAAATTTGTCAATGATTTTTGTTAAGAAGGCACCATAAGGAAAAAATCCTCTTGGTATTGTCAGAAGATTATCAAAGTAAACTTCAGCCCAATTAACTTGGATATTTCCCATTATAGCATATAGAGCTTTTGCTAAATCTAGGGAAATGAAATAAAAACTCCCAGTTTTTGAAAATAAGTTATACGCTAAGATTCGTGCAATGAACCTAGAAATTGGACGAAGTTTGTTTGAGTTATTTAATGGTTTGCCATATCCAGGAAGAAATATATGATTAGATAAAAGATCTGAATCATTCATCCTAACTGACCTAAGAGAAACTCCTTGATAAGGAATATTAAAAATTTTTCCAATTGACTTAGTAGTTAAGTCAATCTCTATTCCTTTAACAAGAGTGTTAAGTTTTTCAGAACCACTAATAGTTCCCACACGTTCTATATTAGTATAGAACAATTGCACAAGAAAAGGATATGTGGGTTTTCTATTTTCAGCAGAAAACAATTCAAGCAATCCCACATTATCAAAATATGATCCAAAGTTTCAGGGAATAAAATCATCAAATTTCACAAATCGTCCTGAAAGAAATTCAAAGGTTGATATTTTGTTAAATTCTTCTAATAAATCAGGACTTTTTAAATAAATGATGATTTCATCGTTAACAGAAGTATGAGTTTGCTTAGCTTTCTTAGATCTAGACATGATGAAGCAGATAAAAAACAAAAGATTCAAAGATCAAGTTGAGAAATATACCCCAAACTGTTGAAACCCTAGATTAGTCGACTAGAACTTGGAGTAGTCGACTACTCAACTTGACAGCTTGACAGATTTCAGAGAATAATGAAGAATTTGATGAAAATTTAAGAACAAAGAGAATGCCCTAACCTGGAATCGTGAGTTCTGAAGAGAGGAAGAAGAGGGTCGGTTTTTAGATGGGTTAGTGGGTAGTTTTTAGGTTTTTACATTATATTTTAAAAGAAATTACATTGAATGGTTCAGAATTGATAGTTAAATAAATGTAGGGTTAAGATTTGATCTTAGATATGTGGCTAGGATTGATAGAGTTAAAAATCTATGATTAAGATGAGTTTTACTTAACTGAAACAGGTATTGGGTTTTGGGTTTTGGGTTTTATTTTAAGGAAAAAAAATCCAATAAGCTTTAAAACTGTAAAACTATGAATTCAGAATCAGTAGTTGACTAATAAGAAAAGTAGTCGACTACACTGTAATCGACAGAAAGTTGATTTTCAGTTTATGACTCGGAGTAGTCGACTATAAATAAAATTAGTCGACTATACTGTAAACAACAGAGAGTTGATTTTAAGATTTTAACTTAGAGTAGTTGACTATAGATGAAATTAGTCGACTACGCTGTAATTCACAAAAAAATGTATATGTAATACTTGTGCATGTAGTCGACTATAAGTCAAATTAGTTGACTATTAATGGTATGAATGCATATGTGTTTGTTTAAATCTTCAATTGAACATATACCTAATTCCCTTCTTAATTTAACATAAATTTCTTCTTTTAAGGGTTTTGTTAATATATCTGCTATTTGTTTATCAGTAGGTATAAATTCTAATGAAATGTCACCTTTAATCACATGATCACGTAAGAAATGATGTCTAATATCAGTATGTTTTGTACGTGAATGTTGAATAGGATTTTTAGATAAATTAATTGCACTAGAATTGTCACACGTAATGGATGATATGGGACAATTTATGCCATAATCAGATAATGTTTGTTTCATCCATAAAATTTGAGCACATGCAAGACTTGCAGTAATATATTTAGCTTCAGTTGTTGATAATGATATTGAATTTTATTTTTTACTAAACCAAGATACAAGTGAATGTCCTAAGAAATGACATGTTCCAGTTTTACTTTTTCTATCGGATTTACATCCGGCAAAATTAGCATCACTATATGAAATTAAATCAAATGAACTATGTTTTGGATAAAACAAACCATAATTTGTAGTATCTTTAATATATCTAAAAATTCTTTTCACTGCTTTAAGATGTGATTCTTTAGGATTAGATTGAAATCTAGCACATAAACATACACTAAACATAATATCAGGTCTACTTGCAGTAATGTAAAGAAGTGATCCAATCATACATCGATAGAGCTTTTGATCAACATTACCATTTTCATCTTTGTCAAGTGATGTAGTGGTACTCATTGGTGTTGGTTTACTTGTTGTATTTTCTATTCCGAAATGTTTGAGTAAATCTTTTGCATACTTGCTTTGATTGATGAATATTCCTTCTTTCAATTGTTTAATTTGTAGTCCAAGGAAAAAATTTAGTTCACCCATGTGACTCATTTCAAATTCATCCTGCATAGTCTTAGCAAATTCTTGACAAAGATTGTTGTTAGTAGAACCAAAAATAATATCATCTACATATATTTGAATTAGTAAAATATCTTTATTTATTTTCTTAATAAATAACGTTGAATCAACTTTTCCAATTTCAAAACCTGAAGTTAAAAGAAACTTTTTTAATCTATCATACCAAGCACGAGGTGCTTGTTTAAGACCATATAAAGCTTTCTTAAGTTTAAAACATGATTTGGAAAACTTTCATGTTCAAAACCTGGAGGTTGTTCTATAAAAACTTCTTCTTTTATAAAACCATTTAGAAAAACACTTTTAACATCCATTTGAAATAATTTAAAATTCATAAAACATGCAAATGCAAGTAAAATTCTAATTGATTCTAATCGAGCAACAAGTGCATAAGTTTTATCATAATCAATTCCTTCTTCTTAATTATAACCTTGAGCAATTAATCTAGCTTTGTTTCTAACAACTTGACCAAATTCATCTAATTTGTTTCTAAAAATCCATTTTGTTCCAATAATGGATTTATTTTGAGGTCTAGGTATAAGATCCCAAACATTATTTCTAGTAAATTGATTAAGTTCATCTTGCATAGCAATTATCCAAGAATCATCAAGAAGTGCTTCTTTTATATTTTTAGGTTTAATAGTTGAAATAAAAGCAGTATGAGCAATCAAATTAAAATAAGATCTAGTAGTTACTTTATCAGAAATATTTCCAATGACTAAATCATGTGGATGATTTTTAACTTCTATAAAATCTTTAGGTAAATCATTTTATAAATAATCATCTTTTGTAATATCTATCATTGGAGTATCATGAATAGTATCAATTATATCATCATCATTATTTAATATAATAGGTGATTTTAAAAAATTTTCATCAAAAGAAACATGTAAAGATTCTTCAATAACTACTGTTCTTTTGTTATATATTCTATATGCTTTACTGTGATTAGAATATCCAACAAAAATTCCTTCATCAGATTTAGAATCAAATTTATCTAAGTTATCCTTTGTGTTTAAAATAAAACATTTACAACCAAAAACTTTAAAGTAAGATACTTTAGGAATTTTGTTATAAAACAATTCATAAGAGGTTTTCTTTAAAATAGGTCTTAATAAAACTCTATTTAATACATAACAAGCTGTTGATACAGCTTCTGCCCAAAAATATTTTGGTAAATTACTATCACACAACATAGTTCTAGCACATTCTTGTAAAGTTCTATTTTTCCTTTCTACAACTCTATTTTGTGGAGCAGCACGAGGAAAAGAAAAAGTATGTGATATACCATGTTTATCACAAAAATTTGCAAATAATTCATTTTCAAATTCACCTCCATGATCACTACGTATATAGATAATAGAAGAAGATTTTTGATTTTGAATTCTTTTGAAAAAAATAGAAAACTCATTAAAAGCATCATTTTTATGTTTAAGAAAAATTACCCATGTGAATCTAGAATAATCATCAACAAAAACAAATGCATATCTACTACCATTTAAAGATGCTACTCTAGATGGACCAAAAAGATCTATGTGAATTAATTCTAATGGTCTACTTATAGATATTACATTTTTAGATTTGAAAGAAGATTTGTGCATTTTTCCTTGTTGACATGCATCACAAAAATTATTTTTAAAAGACATCTTAGGTAAACCATTTACTGAATCATTTTTAGAAATCTTAGAAATGTGTTTAAAGTTAACATATCCAAAACGTTTATGCCATAAAATAGAATCATTAGATGATGCAATAAGACAATGTTCATTTAAAATATTTTTCATAGATAAAACATATATGTTATTCTTTCTATTGTTCGCGGGAAAAATCAAACTTTTCTTCATTGT
Source organism: Asparagus kiusianus (assembly GCA_022839385.1). Lineage (NCBI taxonomy): Eukaryota > Viridiplantae > Streptophyta > Magnoliopsida > Asparagales > Asparagaceae > Asparagus > Asparagus kiusianus. The sequence continues at coordinate 35,616 of BQKN01001073.1, read as the reverse complement.
TGATGTCATTGCACTCAATTAACAACTTTTTACGTTACAAAGATCCGGTCTTTTTATAAGAGCCGGTTACAACGAAAATCAAAGAAAATAAAGAAAAATTATAACTTTCCTTATTTGTCGAACAGATCACGAGTTCCTGTTATCCGGTCACTCGCTTTGTGGGTTGTTTGCCTGCGCCGATGGTTATTCCATTGACCACCACGAGATCTGGATCCAAGCAGATCTACGACGTATTACGGGTATTATCCCACCAAGGAGATAATAGCCGGGAGGGATCGTTTCACCAAGGAAACGACCGCTCGAATCTCGGGATCAAAGAACCAAGCTTTGATCCGGAGGATGATCGTGTAGATCTCAGATCCGATCCCTCTCGAACCCTTGCCTTATTTGGCGTGGATGATCGCCGAGCACCGGATCTGGAAGTCCAAGTCTTCAAATCTTCAAAGCTCCAATCTTTTTAAGTTTTGAGATCTCAATCCGACAGAGCTTCGACTCCCAATTTTCCAACCCTTTGAAATGAAGAACCCCTTGGCCTATTTATAGGCTCTCTGAACTGTGCCCGTGTGCACACAAGAGAGAGGGGAGGGGGAGAACCGGCCACCTCAGGGTGGCTCGGCTCATGCCGAGCCACCCAGGGTGGCTCGGCCACCGAGCCACCTTAGGGTGGCTCGGCTTGGGCCGAGCCACCTTGGGGTGGCTCGGTTTCGGCCGAGTCCCCTCGGGTGTTGTTTGTTCCGGTCTTTTCCGCTGTTTTCGGTTTGTGGTTGACTTGGTCTGGAATCGATTTGTTGACTTGATTCCCCGAACTGTTGGATTGGTTCCGCACGCGAATTCCGTTGCTCGTGTGCAATTCGTTGACCTCGTCGCATCGTCACTCGATGATTCGTTGTTTTGTCGAATCACCGCGTCGAGCTGTGTTAAGGGACCTATAGGCAGTTTTATACGCCTACAGATACCCCCTCCAAAGTATTTCAGTCTCGTTCTTTTATAGAAGAGTCTGGAATACTTTGGATATGATTGTCCTGACCTTTAGTCGGTGTAATGGGACTTTGAAATGGCTTCTGTTATGGATTCCTTCAATTCATTCAGGCTATTCGGTGCTTTGTCGAATGTCTGTAAGGATTCCGGTGCTGCATTTATTGTCTGACCGTTGTCGAAATTTTGAACTTGAAGTCGATTCTTGATTTCTTGACTTTTTAGCTCGAGTTTGTTGCTTCAACATAGAACTGATCATCGATTGACGGCGTTGTCCGGCGTTTGAGCTTCATTGCGACGCGTTGTCCGGCGTCCAGGCTTCATTGCGACGTATTGTTCGACGTCCGACACAGTTTATACTCGTACGTCTTCTGAAGTATACACAGTTTAAGCTCTTAAGGTATTGGAGCGTGGCGGATACTTGAGTCACGAGACCAATTCATAAAATTAATGCGTCAATGACTCGTATTTATAGAATTTTTGGCAAATTCTCAGCCATCAACGGGTTTAATGTGCCTTTACCGACTACCGTTTGAGTCGGGCTAGCATGCGGATTGTTTAAAACCGTTCCGCACGTGACGTTGTGCTAAAAGAGTTAACCCTTTTAGTGCTACGATATTGAATACGTAGACTTCGTCTTTCTCCTGTGAAAAGACTAAACAGCAACGTGTATTAGACGTTGACTTAGGATTTTTGGCAAATCCTCAGCCTTCAACGGATTTGACGTGCTCTTACCGATTACCGTTTGAATCGGGCTTACATGCGAATTGTTTAAATCCGTTCCGCATGTGACGTTGTGCTAAAGGAATGAACTCCTTTAGACTTTGTGCTATGATGTTGAATACATAGACTTTACCATTTGTTACGGGAATAGGTTACCCGGCGACGCGTGTTAGGCGTTGACTTTAGGATTTTTGGCTAACCCCCAGCCTTCAACGGATTTGATTAACCTTTACCGACTACCGTTTGAGTCGGGCTAGCATGCGGATTGTCTAACTCCGTTCCGCATGTTACGTTGTGCTAAGAGGGTGAATCCTCTAAGACTTTGTGCTACGACTTTGAATACGTAGACTTCGCCGTTGTTATGGGAATAGGCTACCCAGCAACGTGTATTAGACGTTGACTTATCCCTACTTAGGCTTCGGGATAAAGGTCCCCAGAATCAGATTCCGGTGTCTTCTTCAATCGGTGAAAGACTAAACCGGCGACGCGTGTTAGGCGTCGGCATATCCTTTCTTAGGATTCAGGATGAAATTCCCCATGCGTATAAGGCATGGATTTTAGCGTTATTAATAACAACCTGCCACAATGTTGAATATGCAGACGGGTGTTCTTTTTAACGGTCAAGAACTAACCGGCGGCGCGTGTTAGGTGTCGGCATATCCTTGCTTAGGTTTCAGGATAAAATACCCCAGAATCGAACTCTGGTGTCTTTTTCTGCGGAAAAAGACTAAACCAGCAGCGCGTGTTAGGCGCAGACTTATCCCTGCTTAGGATTCGGGATAAACTTCCTAGGATGAATCCTAAATTGATAAATTTTAGAAAAGGAGTTGGTGTGGAGAAGGAAGAATTTTATATTCTATTCCCCGAGCAAGGAAGGAAGAATTTTATATTCTATTCCTTGATTCTGGAAAGGAAGAATTTTATATTCTATTTCCAGTGCAAGAAAGAAACTAAAAGTGGGATCTCCACTTCGAGAATCCGGAAGATCTAGATAAACTTTACCTTTCATAGGATGAGTTATCTGATCGAAAGAAGAATTCTTCGTTTATCGAAGTGAAATTTCTACTTCGGTTATAACCATGAGAAGGTTGAACCAAAGAGAAAAGAAAGGGAGTTCTTTCGTTTATCGAAAGGGGACTCCGGACTGAAAGTGGACCTCTTGTTCATGGAAGGAATCAAGAGGGCCAGAAGAACATTCTTGGTGGACTCACTGTCGATTGGAATTGATCAGTGAGGGGTTTTGGAAAATAAATTTGGGTTATCCTCTAGAATATTAAGTGTAATATTCTTCGAGGAACTTCCCGATACATTAGTTATCCACCCTCAGCTTTCTTTGCAACTCTGGGTTTGACATTACAATCAGTTATATGACCGGGTTATCCTTGAGAATATAACAATTCTCCCGGAACTTCCCGTCAACAATAGGAAATAGTTTAGACTCATATACCTATTGGAGTATCAGGGAGCAGTTTAACCTCTTATACCGGTCGAAGTTTTGCCGTTTTTAACTGGCTCACTCTAGCGTTATGACACCGGCTTCAACCATGGTTTGGATGCTATTCTTGAGTGTAAAGCACGTCTTGGTTGGGTGAAGGATCCTCCTGTGGTATGCGCAGTACTTCGGATCCGCAATATCGTCAGCTTCCTCCTGATTCGTGATCGGTGGGAGCTTGATCTTGTTATTGTCAAGGAGGGATTTGAAGATGGCTGGAACATCTTCGTCCTTGAAGGAGTACTCTTTTTGAGGCCTCTGATTCGAAGTCTTTTGCTGCCTCCGGGACTGCTGTTGCGATGTTTGATTAGCATCGACAGTCGTTGCGGGTGTCTTGCCCTTACCACGGGAGGCGAAGTTTGAGTTCGAAGGATTTGTCGTCGATTGACTCCTCTCGGCCCTCTTCCTTCGGAGGAAGCGTTCGGCTTGTTCCCCTCGGACCTTCAAGTCTTTCCAAGTGTTGGACGGTGCTGTTCCCATTGCTTCCAACACGTCCAATACGAGGTTGTTGTGGCAAGTCTGGAGAATGAACTCCTCGGTGATCGGGTCCCGGCAATTCAACGCTTTATTTTGGAACCTCTTGACGAAGGTTTCGACCGGTTCCCCGTCCTTTTGTTTCTCGTCGAGCAACGTTCCGATGGATATCTCCGTGTCATCATCGAAGAAATTAGCGAGGAATTTTGTCTCCATGTCGTCCCAGCTGTTCACGCTTCCTGGCTTGAGGCGGCGATACCAATCGAAGGCGGCTCCGCGAAGAGTGCCAACGAATGACCGCACCATCAGAGGCTCATTGCCGGAGATAACACCCAGGTACGATTTGAAGTAAATCAAATGCTGAGTGGGGGAACCCTTCCCATCGAACGGTGTGAAGTTGATTAGACTAAACTTCGGCGGATAGGGGATTGATTCCCACTCTCTTGGGTATGGACAAGGAATGCCCGTTTTCTTCACCTCTTGAGCAGAAATCAATGTATTGATCTTGCTCTCGAGATTTTTGATTTTCAGACTTCTACCCGAGTTTTCGTCAGCACGATTCTGAGGTGGAAGCGTGGTGTTGTGACTAGCATTCTCATTGCCACCCCCTGCATTAACGGGAGGGTTATTGGCGTTGCGAGCTTCATCCGCATCCGTATGCTCAACTTCCTGAACAACCTGATTACGATGGCTTGGTTCTCCTTGCAGGTTCGTCAGTGCCTGGATTTGTTGGTCATGCATCTCTTTCATGGTCTGCATGGCCATCTGCATTTCGAGCCTAAAGATCTCCTATTGTTTGGCCATAGCATCTTCGAGCATCTTGGCTACTTGTTCCGCGCTTATCATGAATGACTCGCAGGGTTCTCCTTCGCTGGATACGGTGTTGTCAGACACAACCGCAGAGCAGACATCCGATTCCTCATCTTCTGAAGGTGGTCTTATCCGAACCCTACCATACGTTCTTCGTGAGATGGCTCCAGACTGCAAACGGGTTAGACGCCGAGATGCTCTCAGAATCGACTCGAGATCATCCCGTGCCAATGTCCCCTTGTTGGTCATGTTAGCGGTGACTCTTGGAAATTCTCCATCTTAAACCACCGCTCTCCTTCGTCGGAAACGCCTAGGCTTTGGCTTTGGCGTTTCAGTGCTGAGCCTTTCGAACACCGAGACTCTCTCGGGGACTGCCTTGACGCAGTTGCATTCAGACAGTACCGCCCGAATGAGCTTGGCACAGGGGCATTGAGTCTCTAGTCTTTGAGGACTCCTTTTCCTAGTTTTCTTCGTACCCCCAGCACGATAGTACAGCTCGTCCGTATGAAAGTTGGAGCAACCTATCGCGTGTTGGCACGATTTCCCAGGTATAACGTCATCGCCATCGGACGACAACGTTTCCTTCTGGGGGCGAATTACCTTCTTCGGGCTTTCGAGAGTCACACGCCTCGAAAAATGCCTTTGCGGGCGCGAATCCTTAGCGGGCTCCTGGACTTCAATGCGCAAATCGGCGTGCGCAGCTGCTTTGAACTCCTTGTCATGCTGAGAATGACGGCGACCCCCAGCATGTTGAGCCGTTCGGGTTTCTTCATCGGGCCCAAACATTCTTGAACTGGAGCTTTGCATCGTCCATCGGGAAGTGGGCCGAGGCGCTCCAAAACCGACTTCTTTCTCCGGGGTGATTCTGCGTGACCTCCCGGAGTAGCCATGGGAATTGTCGGCGACTTCGTTTGGTTCGCCGGAGGTTGAATCTGCTTCGAAGGTTGCCAAGGTTGTTCTTTGGCCTGAATCGCCACTTCGGATTTCGACCTCCAGACTTTGCGGGTTGGTGGCGGCTTCTTTGTCACCTCCTTCTGCAGCCTTCTACGGGCTTCTTCAATTTGAGCCCGTGCCTGCGCTGATAGTGCGCGGCGCTTGCGAATGCGTTCCTCAAGTGTCGAACGATTCCGTTTGACACGGATCCATTCGTTCGTTGGCAGCTTGGAGGAGCTGCCATTCGTCGGTTGTTGAGGCTGTTTGCCTCTTCTGTTCTTCAGATCCGTGTTGTAACGGATCCCGTCCACAGATTTCATTACCTTTGCGAATTGTTTCGCAAGGCGCTGACGTTGCCTTTGGCGGGCTCTCTTCGAGAGAGTCACTACGCCCTCGACAACGGAAGGTTTGGCCAGAGCAGATCCGACCTGGTTGGAAGTTGGAGAGATCTCACCCGATGCAGCTTCGGCATCCAGCGGGGCGAGATCTTCGTTGGTGTTTTCAACATCTTCGTACCAACGAGTCTTTCTCCTGGAGGAGAACTTCTTGGACTTGCGGGGGGAGGTTGATCCGGACGAGGACACGTACTCCTCGAACTTCTGTTGGTCGAACTCGTACTCGACCTCCTCCACGATCGGGATTGAGATCCGCGGCTGCGACGCTCTGATCTCGGCTGCGAGATCGGTGGCTCCCACTGTGGTCGCCAGATTGTTCGTGGGAAAAATCAAACTTTTCTTCATTGTTGATGTCATTGCACTCAATTAACAACTTTTTGCGTTATAGAGATCCGGTCTTTTTATAAGAGCCGGTTACAACGAAAATCAAAGAAAATAAAGAAAAATTACAACTTTCCTTATTTGTCGAACAGATCACGAGTTCCTGTTATCCGGTCACTCGCTTTGTGGGTTGTTTGCCTGCGCCGATGGTTATTCCGTTGACCACCGTGAGATCTGGATCCAAGCAGATCTACGACGTATTACGGGTATTATCCCACCAAGGAGATAATAGCCGGGAGGGATCGTTTCACCAAGGAAACGACCGCTCGAATCTCGGGATCAAAGAACCAAGCTTTGATCCGGAGTATAGCGACGTAGATCTGAGGATTAGATTCCTTCGAACTCCTGCCTTGTTTGGTACGGAGGCTCGCCAAGAACTGAATCCGAGTGTCCAAGTCTTCAAGCCTTCAAAACTCCGAGGTGAGGTCACAATCCGGCAGAGTTTCGGCTCTTCAGAAGTTCCACCCCAAAAAAGTCCTCTCAAATGAACAACCCCCTCTCCTATTTATAGCCTCTCTGAACTGTGCCCGTGTGCACACAAGAGAGGGGGGGGAAGAACCGGCCACCTCAGGGTGGCTCGGCTCATGCCGAGCCACCCTGAGGTGGCTCGGCCTTGGCCGAGCCACCCTGGGGTGGCTCGGCCACCGAGCCACCTTAGGGTGGCTCGGCTTGGGCCGAGCCACCTTGGGGTGGATCGGTTTCGGCCGAGTTCCCTCGGGTGTTGTTCGTTCCGGTCTTTTTCGCTGTTTTCGGTTTGTGGTTGACTTGGTCTGGAATCGATTTGTTGACTTGATTTCCCGAACTGTTGGATTGGTTCCGCACGCGAATTCCGTTGCTCGTGTGCAATTCGTTGACCTCGTCGCATCGTCACTCGATGGTTCGTTGTTTTGTCGAATCACCGCGTCGAGCTATGTTAAGGGACCTATAGGCAGTTTTATACGCCTACATCTATGACCTTTAAAAATAATAGTTATTAAATCAATATCATAAATTAAGCATGATTTTTTTCAAAAATAATTTTAAAACCTTTATCACAAAGTTGACTAATACTAAGTAAATTATGTTTAAGACCATCAACTAATAAAACATTATCAATAATAGGTTTGTTTGGATTACCGACAGATCCAATACCTATGACTTTTCATTTGTTGTTATCTCCAAAGGTAACGGTACCACCATCCTTGTTTTGAAAAGATGACAATAATTGTATGTTTCCAGTCATATGTTTGGAGCAACCACTATCCAAAATCCACCTATCTTTCTTGGGTACCTGAAATAATAAACATTTATATTTTGGTACTCATACTATGTTGGGTCCTTTAAATTAGCCTTTAGGAAACCAAACCCATGAAGAGTTTGATTTGCCTAAATAGTTAGGTGATAAACAAATATTTTTAATAAAATCAGAAATATAAAAATTCTTATGTAAAGAAGATAATTCTTTTGGAACCCAAATAGAAAAGAATTTTGATTTCTTTTTACACAAATTTTTATTTCTATATTCATACAAATCACAAGAAGGTTTTACAAAAATTATTTTCTTTGATTTATTTTTATTAATTTAAAAATCTAATCCTTTTGTCTTTTGTGATTCTCTTTAAAAAGAAAGAATGTTATTAAGATTTTCTTTACCTTTATTAAATTTGCTTACATTCAAACATATATCCTCATATTTTGATTTAAAAGAAGAAATATCTTTATCTAAACTATTTATGCGAATTTTTAAATCATTATATTCTGATTTAAATAAATATTCTCATTAGATAAACATTCATTTTCTTTAAGCAAAGAATAATTTTCTTCTTTCAATTCAATTACTTGAGAATTTGAAAAAGTAGAGGAATTTAAATCAGAAAATTCTTCAAGTAATCTTTTATTTTCACCTTTAAGAAAATTTTGTGAAGTCTTTAATCTCACAAAAGTTTCATATAATTCATTAAAAGCATCTAAAAACTCTTCATTGTCACTTACTTCATCTTGTGCCATAAAACATATATGAGCACTTTCTTTTTCTTTAATTTCTTCATCTGAAGATGACTCATCACTATCATCCCAAGTGACTACCATTGCTTTCCTTTTCTTGTTATTTTGAACGTTGTTGAAGTTGTTGAAATAACTTGATTTTTACTTATTCTTCAATATTGGACAATCTTTCTTCATATAATCTGGTTTATTACACTTAAAACAAAGAAGGTTATTTAAAAATGAACTCTTAGATTTAAAATTACCTCGTTTTATAAATTTCTGAAATTTTTGTGCAAACATGCCTATTTCTTCATCATTATCATCTGAATCTTCTTTATCGAAAATAATATTGAATGCAAGAACTTTCTTGTTCTTTGTATCTTCATCATTCTTTCTATCTTAAATTTTAAATTCATATACCATAAGATTACCTTTCAACCGTAAGAGTTGACAAATCATTAGCTTCTTCAATAACGGTAACTTTCTTTTCTCATTGTGGAGTAAGTGATCGAAGTATTTTTCTTATCATCTCCACTTGTGTATATGTTTTTCCAAGACCAATGAGAGAATTTGTGATGTTGGTGAATCTTGTGAACATTTCTCCAATAGTCTCATTTTCCTTCATCTTGAACAATTCAAATCTGTGCACAAGAACAGAAATTTTAGATTCTTTAACTTTATGTGTACCTTCATGAGTTACCTCAAGTGTATACCAAATATCGTATGCAGATGTGGCCGTTGACACCCTATTGAACTCATTCTTGTCAAGTGCACAAAATAATGCATTCATTGCTTTTGAATCCAAATTTACATTATTTCTTTGGGAAGTAGTCCATTCTGTAAATGGAGTTATTGGCTTCTCATATTTCGTTTCCACAACGTTCCAAAGTTCGTAGCCAATTTATTGAAGGTAAATCTTCATTCGGTACTTCCAATAGTTGTAGTTTAATCCATCGAACATTGGTGGACGACTTGTAGAGTGACCTTCTTTGAATTGTGATGTATTTGTAGATGCCATCTTTCACCTCTCTCTGATACCAAATGTAGGATCTGAAATAGATACACTAGAACGCTAGGGGGGTGAATAGTATTTTTTTAAAATTTATGCAAAGTAGATTATAAATTACAAAGAAAAATGACAATCTCAGAAATTCATAATCACAAACATAAGGTTTTATACTGGTTCCACCAATGCGGTGTACATCCAGTCCCCAAGCAAATCCCGCTTGAGAGTTTCCACTATGATTTTGAATAAACTTACAAAATCAAAAGCAAACCTGACCAATTTGCAAGTCCCTACAAATTACAACACCAATTGATAAACACCTTGCTAATTTGCACACCAATCTCTAAACCAAGAGATTAACACCTCTCACAACTTGAGAGAACTTTTGAAACAATAATTTTAATTCCTATAAGCCTTGATTTGTAGTGTAGTGTAGTAGTGGCTTATGAATGATTCTCACTTCTATAAATTGCCTAAATAATAAGTATTTGAATGAGATTCAAAGACAATTTCAGAAATTTTTCTTTTTCTAAAAGTTTGAATATTTTTTACTTAAAAAATGCACAAAGATCAAAGCTTATGGGCATGTGAATCTCTGCATTTTTTTCTGAACAAATAACCTATTTATAACCCTTGAAAAGACAATTTTTTGAACTTTAAAAACGTTTAAAAACGGCTATAAACTATCATAAATTCAAACTTTGAATTCTGGAAAAACTATATCTGTAGTCGACTACAATACAGATTAGTCGACTACACTGAGTTTAAACAGACTCTGTGTATCCAGAAAATTTCTCAGTAGTCGACTACAATGCTCATTAGTCGACTACACTGTATTTTGACAGAAACTTAAAAAATAAATTTTGCCTTCAGTAGTCGACTATAATGTTGATTAGTCGACTATACTGTAAAATAACAGAAACTTATGTTTCTGTCAAACACTTAAGTAATCGACTATAATCCATATTGGTCGACTATACTGTAAATTTACAGAAACATATATTTAAGTTTTATACACGAGTAGTCGACTACTATTCTAATTAGTCGACTACTATTCTAATTAGTCGACTACTAAGAGTAAAAAAACATGAACTAAAAAGTTTTTATATTCAATTTTTAACTATAATTCTAATGGTTAACATAGGGGATTTCTATAGTTAACCAACACACTAAGCCTGTGTTAGTGTGTTCTACTATTGTGTGTGTGCGTGTATGTGATCAAGGCTTGTACAATAATTCTAAGTAAAGAAAATATAAAATACATTATCTCATATGTTCTTCATCTTCTTCACTTCATAATGCCTTGAGATCAACTTGCACTTGTTCATATTTTGATATTGAAATCTGCATATAAAAGTTAGTGCATTTGTATATAATTGTTATCATCAAAATACTATCATGGAGATATGATATTCAACATATACAATGATTGTTAAGTCCATAACCAAAACTTATGTATATATATAACTATATATATAAAAACCAATTATGTGTGTGTATATATGATTGAGCTTAAAGTACTAACACACATAATATAAAATCTAAACCAAATATACCCAAGCTTGATTGATCTTCGATGTAGCTCAACTTGGTATACTTGCGGATGAAGCTAGAACTTGGATCTTCAATTTGAATTGCATAGGCTTCACTCCACAATTCCACCAACCTCCATTGGATATGATCGTGAATGCGCAATTCCATCATCCTCCAACTCGTTGTTTGTCTAGAACAGATACAAAACACAAATACTATACAAACAACATTAGTGGTAAATTGTTTGTTAAACATCATCAAAACAAAGAGGCCAACACCGTCGTCACCGGAGGTGAGATTAGTGCTTGCGAGTCGTCGCCGTTTGGAGCATCATCGCCGGTTAGATCGTCGTTGCTGGTTGGATCTACGAGCTAGGGTTTGACGGAAGTGGGGGTAGAGAGAGAGAGATCGCGGGTCGAGAAAAGAAACAGATCGCGGGTTGAGAAAATAAAAAAGCGGAATTGTAAATGACAGGGTATCCATAGGGATTTAGAATTCTGAGTGTATTATGAGTTTAAAAGGTTAATGGATTTGGCCTAATATCTAGTATTCAAATTCTTTTGAATCCAAACAATGTAATTGGGCCAATTACGGTATTTGAAATGAAATTCTGATTACCAAACATGCTCTAAGGTTAACAAATGAACATGGTTAGGGTCTCTCCCCTTATCACTACTATGGAAAAAAATGACTTCTAACATGTTCAACCAATCACGAGCTAACATCCATCATCCCACAATGATCATTTATCATCAAATATGAAAGTAATCTCTTTCCTACCTCATATATAACAATCTCTCAAAAAACATAGATATGAAAATATTGTGCACCATCTTCTTCTACATCCATATCTTTCAATTGAGATCATTTTTTAGAGCATCGTCTTAGGTGTTAAAAGGGTATTTGACACAGAATAAGCTCCGGAACCATGATGCACATCTTTGAGTGCTGCCAGCTAGGTCATAGGAGTTTGCACCACATCGAAGAGGGAGAATTTCTACGTAGCATCATATTTATATCAATAGATATCACTACATTCATACAAGTTCTGCCACTTGAATCCTATCACGTATGCATCTCCTTTATTCTTTGGACTAACGGGTGTAATAGCGGTGAATCATCAAATTTAAGGAATTTTATGACGAAATAATCTCATATTGACTAAAAAAAAAAATAAACAAAGAGAGAGAGAGAGAGAGAGAGAGAGAGGAAAAAGCGAAAGAGAGGGGAATTCTTGAATCTTGATCATTATCGGGTCGGATAAGATTGTCTTTCCAGGATTCACACCCACTCTGCAATCTATCGGATCCAAACCGGAAAAGATTGTCAGATCGATAAAGTAAGGATCCGCAAGCAGCGGCCTCACTCGTGCGAGAACTAAGCTGACTCTGATGGAGATGATAATGGCTGCGACTCCCGCCGCTCCTCGCTCTCTCTTCTCCCCTTCGAATTCTCCGAAAACCCTCTCTTTTTCTTCTCCAAATTCCTCTAAATTTTCCATTGTTAGAAGAACAGTTCGAAAATCTCGCTCCCATGGCTTCTCTGGTGATCTCCCCCTCTCTAGACTTTACTTAATTGTTTGTTCCTCTAGTTGTTAAAGTAGTTTTTTAGTTAAAAAGTTTTGATTTTGATGGTGCCCATGTGTTTCTTTCTTAATTTTATGGTTTTGCATTAATATTATTGTTATTGTTTCCAATTTGAGGTTTAGTTTGGTGTTTGAAGGTAAGGTGCTTGTTGAAATGCCGTAAAAGAAATGAAATGTGATTAGAGAATTAATGGCTAGGATGTTGTTTGGTTCGCTGCAGCTAACTGCAATGCAAGTATCAGTGGCATGCAATGGTATAGCATGTGGGAATAAAAAAATATCAGCTTGTAGGCAATTGCGCACCCTGACTTAAAAAAGTTCTTCATTTAAATCTGGAGGTTTTTTTTTTTTTTTTTTGCAATTGCAGTTGTAACTGTAGTTACTAGTTGTGAAACAAACAACCACCACTGACCCAAAATGTCTCAATTCTTTGTAACTGCAGTTGTAGCGAATAAAAAAAACCCACTAAGTATTGTTGCACTTTGCATTCATTGCTTCAAGCACTTTTGTGAGGCAATGCACAAATTGATGCAACTGTTTCATTCTTTCCGTGTTCTTGGATGGGTTTTGCTGTCTTATCAACAGGGTGTCAATCCTAAAAAACCTGTGTAAACTACAAAAGTCTTACATTGGTGTAGACATCTAGTTTTCTTACTTTTTTAGTTTGTCATTTTTCACCTAAGTTGTTCTACATGCTTTCCCCTTTTGTATGACGTTGAAAAAGGGAATTCACCCAAAACCTGTAATCTGGCTAAAGTTCGTGAGTGATCAATAAGCCTCCCTAAGTTTTCTAAAGCTATATATATAATGACTTCTATTCCGTCCAATTCATGGGACGTTGGGGAAATAGATCGATCTAAATTGATATTTTGTCCAAAATGGGTTTACACTTGTAACTTCATCTTTTTCTCTAGCATCTCTTCATTTTCTTTATTTTCCATCTCCAGCGCTAATAATGAGCATTGTCTAAACCATGCACTGATCCTTTTTCCACTTTTTTCGGCCCAAATTAAGCTTGAATTTTGCAAGCTCTAGAATAGTTTTATACATTGTCTTCTTCTCGTATAAACGTATGCACCAACATGTATAAATCTCAGTGGTTTCCAACTCTAATCATAAACTAACCAAAGTTATTCAATAAGTTTATCAAAATCCACATAAAAGGTTTATATTTTGATGTGGGAGGAAGATAGAAGGGTAAAAAAGAATTAAAGATTCTTAAGGTTGAAAACATTGTCCTACTAGTCTTTATTACAATTTTGATGGTAAAATGTTTGCGGTCTCATCTCTCTCACATGTCGCCTAGCTAACTTTTAGTACTATTTTGTTGCACAAAATAGTTCTGGTCTCTCTCACTCACATATATTTCCCTACAATTTCAATGTGTAAAATGTTTTTGGTCATGTGTGTGGGGTGATGGGGTGTGGGTTGGTGGGTGGGTGGGTGTTGGGGGGGGGGGGTGATTACGCATGTTTGTATGTGCATGTGTGTCCTATTGGGTACTGCACTATTATTATCATGCATAAAATATTTATGGAGACCCCATTATGTTCCTGTTTTCATCACAATTTTGATGCATGCAATTTTTTTGTTACAAGATGTTATGCTCTGAAATTACACAGAAATTTAAGTCTAAGATGTTCTTTTGTTATTTCCTTTACATGTGTTGAAGGATGTTGGAATATAAATATATAACCCTCAACCCTTACCACAACTTCAAAGTTTTGGTGTAAGGGTTAGAGACTTTAACATGGTATTAAAGCAACCCAGGTTCAAATCCCATGAGCTACGAATTTAAAGCAGATTTTCTAAAAATTAACTCCGGTGTGTGCGTCTAGGTTTTAGCCCATAGAAAGAGCGCTTAAACTGCGGGGCATATGTTAGAATACAAAAATATAACCCTCTACCCTCACCACAACTTCGGAGTTTTGGTGTAATGGTTGTGGACTTTAACAAAGGATGCACTGGCTGGAGTTGAATTCGATGTATACTTGACCCTGTGCATATAAATTATTCTATGTTTATTTTATCTTTTAGGTGCTAGAATGTCAGCAGTGGAGCTTGAGCCATCACTTATTGTAAAGGTTAGTCATTTTTTACTGCCTACTCTGGTGACTCTTCACATGAACACAAACTTTCAGATAATCAATTGAATAAACATTGTCTTCACATTATAACACAGAAAAAGGCAACTGAGATTTCCAATGAATTGAAAGGAACATCCATTTTTCTTGTTGGTAAGTTAAAAATGTAATATATGTGTATTATTCAAGTGAAGAAATTCATAAATTGATTGCATCTGATTCATGGTGCCTAGGGATGAGTTGCTCCATGAAAACAACATTGGGGGAGCTTTTAGCTGATGCATTAAGATACTACTACTTTGACAGGTGTATGTCCTCTTCCATATTAAATCCTTCTGTGCCCACAAGCAATGTACTTGATTATTTATTTTGTTCTCTGTTTTCTTTTCTAAGCAGTGATGGTTTGGTTGAGCAAGCTGCTGGTGGTGAGGCTGCGGCTAAATCCTTTAGGGATACAGATGAAAAGGGTTTTCGTGATTCTGAGGTGTATGGAAGAATTCATAATCATGACCATGATCATGAAATAATGTTACATCTATAATGTTTGAATAACTTAAACCTAAATATTTTCTTTTGCAGACAGAAGTTCTAAAGCAGTTATCATCTATGGGCCGTCTGGTAGTTTGTGCTGGAGATGGTGCTGTCCAGAGCTCCACCAATCTGTAAGAACAACTCTTAATGGAAAGAAAATCCTGTAGAAAGACCTCTATAGAAAATGATATATGGAGCAAGGAGATTGCGACATGTGTGTCACTACCAGCGCTAGATTAGTGCAATCAGTATGCAATATTGATGAATCAATATTGGTGTAGTCACCAACTCTAAAATTTATGCCGAGACACCTTTTTGTGCTCTCCATCCTTCCTATATGATTTTCTATAGAGGGCCTTCTATCGGATTTTTTTCCCCTTGTAATGTGACCTTTCTCGGTGATCCACCTATAAGTTCCTCAGCAATTAACTATTTACAAACTTTTTGACCCTCTAGGGCTTTAATGAGACATGGCATATCAATTTGGATAGATGTTCCATTGGATATGTTAGCAAATGAGATTCTAAAGACCGAGGCCTCGTCCACTATCTCTCAAGCTACATCCAATTCTGATCCTTTTATAGAGGTTATCAACTTGCTCTTCTTTTTATATCGTGGCTTATAATAGGATCTTTGTTTTTCTTGATTCAGGCAATAATCTTAGAAAACCTTGACACTTTTTTATA
The DNA here is from genome assembly GCA_022839385.1 of Asparagus kiusianus. NCBI lineage: Eukaryota > Viridiplantae > Streptophyta > Magnoliopsida > Asparagales > Asparagaceae > Asparagus > Asparagus kiusianus. The sequence continues at coordinate 20,043 of BQKN01001073.1, read as the reverse complement.
TCATGGGTGTGTGCCTCAAGTACCTTTGATTCATGGTAATGGAAAATGCAATTTTCTATGTGAAGCTTTCACTCTTAATTGGTCAACTACGCCTGATCCCTGGGGCTCTCGACCAATATCCAAAAGAAGAGGGGAAACCCAGCAGTAGCACACATAAACTGCTCAATCAATAATGTCAGTCTACTAAACTTTTAAGTTGTGATATACGTTAATTATTTCACTACCTCTACCATTATATAATAGAAGATTGTTGCTTTGGGTTAGCTACTTGTAGGTAAAAAACCTGGTTGGATCTCTATGAAATGAATCTTTGAACCCTAAAGCATAAAAGTCGGGCGTCCGCACTTGTTAGAGGAGGAAGCAGGGAGTTGGATCTGTTGGGGACTTGAAGCAGTTGAGTGAGGCAAAACAGCCATGTAACTGAGCAGCTAACATAAAGAATTTTGATTAGGGGGTTTATTATCATTATTGATCATCCTATCTTGGAGTGAGTTGGTTAACTTGTTGCATCTATTGAGGATAAAATGAGAGAAATCATTTGAGATGGTTTGGTCATGTGCAACAGAGGCCATTAAATGCATCAGTTAGGGGAGATGATAAGATTATTAGTAATATAGAAAGGAGGACTAGAGATAGGTCTAAGAGAACTTGGTTAGAAACTTATGCCCTCAAAAGAATTGAGTGGAGTAGGGTTCATGTAACCACCCCAAAATTTTGGGATAAAGGGATTGTTGTTGTTGTTGTTGTTTTTAGTCGGTTAACTTGTAATCGACATGCACATTTTGAATTGTATCTTTTGAGCATTGCCTTCAAACAGAAAGACTTTTGGTTAGGTTTAATCAAATGGAGGGACATTTGGTACTTCATTTGGATGACATTCCAATACGTCTGTAGTACCATGATATGATTGGTGTCCTCGGAGTTGATACAACAGAGGTGGGCATCTGATAGAAATAACTAGAGGTAACTAAGTATCAACCCTGTGATGTTTGTTGATAATTTATCTCATTAGAAGCTGCATGATGTTCGAAACGGGATGTTCCAATCAGTGGAAAAGACTCTGATTCATCCTTTTGAATTGCTTTATTTGCAGAACTTTCTTTTTGTCTTTTCGCTAACATCTTGATTCTTAGGAGGAATAAATATGAATATCCATTGAAAGAGGAATGTTGTTTTGTAAAACTTGGTGCATGTTTGGGTACATATATAATGTACAATCGAGTGTAACAGATATTGTCTTCCCTCTGAAGAATCATTTACTTACCACCAAAAGGCTTTTAGATTTATTTAAGGACGGGTAATTGTCCTAATGTCCTACAAGGTATTCCATAATGTATGTTATACATGGGAATTCGTCTTTATGTTTTGACTTCCACCATCAAATGCTATTTGGAGTCCTAATCGTAATAAACATATCCCTGCTCGCTCTTAGTGAATATTATGACCGTGGTTCATGTTCATCATACAGGTTATGGAGGAGCTTTCAAAGGTGTACTATGAAATGAGAAAAGGATATGGAACTGCAGATGCAACTGTCTCACTAGAAAGTAAGAGACTAATATGAAAAATGATATCCTTTCTTACTATTTGCCATTTCAACTGTTTCAGGAAATTATATTAATCAAAGAAATCCTTGAAAATGCATGCAGAAGTGGCTGCTGAGCTGGGTTGTGAAGATCTCAGCACGGTCACCGCACAAGATATGGCAATCGAGGTAAGGGGTAATAGTTACTGAGAGCGTAGGTTTTATCCCTGAAAACTATTTTTTTAACATGTAAATAAACATTTTTTCAGGTGCTAAAAGAGATTGAGAGATTAACAAGAGTGAAGAAGATGATGGAAGAAGCTGCCAGACCATTTTAGTAGGTAAGCGACAAATCTTTACATCATTGGATAATGCTCCTCATTGGATTTCAGAAAAATATCTGTGTAAGTTTTCTGTTGTTTTTATTAACTTTTGAGTTCAACAAAATCATGGAGAGATAAGTCAGTCTATTTTTTAATTTCGATGTCCTAATTTAGCAGGATAGATGCAATAGGAGGTACTGTTGGGTTTCAAAGAAACAGATTGAATTCTTGTGTTTGTTTTCTTCACCGGTTACTTTATTTTGGTGTTCATTGCAGACAATAGCAATGTACTATAGTTTATACGGTGCCGTTTGGCAAAGGGTTAAAGAGAGGAGCTAAGAGAGGAAGGTTAAAAAGAAAGGGTTAACTTGGTTAACCCTGTACGAAGGGTTAAAATAAATTAATTTCGTTTAGATTAGGTGGTTGAAATGAAGGGTTACCTTATTTGAGTTTCTCGAATAAAGAAGGGTTAAATATGGTAATCC
>BQKN01001073.1:0-17610 GCA_022839385.1 Asparagus kiusianus | reverse complement strand
AAAATACCAACTTTAGCTCTAATTGAAATTTACTAACAATTATTCTGTTAAAATTAATTCAACAAGAGTTTGCATTCATTTGAAATTTAAAAATATTCTGTATTATTAAATAAATGATGTGAGAGGCTAACAAAAATCAATTTAGATTAAAAATATATAAATTATCATTATAGCATGAAGTTAAATGTTAAAGTAGGATAAAAATATAAAATTTATTTAAAAGGCTTTTGATTAATCATTACTCTTAATAGAAAATTGGTTTTTCAAGAACAAAATTGAAAATTTTCTCAATAGTACTATATAAAACTTTAAATAACGTTAAAATATTGATAATCGTAAAAGTTTACAACATAAATTTAACATCACATTTAACATTCAGCCTCATTACATATTAATATGACACATATCACATTAGAATTTATTTAATTATTTAACGAAAACAACCTGCATTTGATACCTTATAGCATAATAAATTTATATGTATAATTATGGAATCCTTTTGAAAGAGGTGAGGATGTCAAATTTCACTAGCTCTGCATTGGCTGTAGCACAAACCAACCACCAAATAGGAATGGATCCCACTTGGTTTCAATGCCAAAATGCTGGCAGAATACTTTTCATAATATAATCACAACAATGAAAACGGATTCTTTCATATTTCTATGAAATTCCGTTGTCTACCCCTAGTGAGGAGGCGGAGTAGGAGTAACTTTACTCCGCCTCATCACGTGGCCTTGTTAACCCGTCTACAGACGGGTTAACTAGAGATAAAACCTCACGTGAGGGGTTTGTTAATCTTTGGGAACTTTTGTTGTTTGGCTACGATGCACGGATACAGATACGACATGGATATGGTATACGACAAAATCCAAAAAAAATAGGATACTGGGATACGATAAGGAATTTTTTTAAAAATTATTATTATATAGAAAAATTTATAAAATTCAACTAACAATCTAAAATATGAATCTATCACAAAATAACAAGTTTGTAAACAAAAAGTACCTCAAGATGAAGTGGAAGCGGGATCGGGTCGTAACAGAGGAGAGGTCGGTGCAATCGGGTCGGAACAGCGGAGGTGATCGAATCAAACGGGAGTGAACTGAGAGATTGAGAGAGAGGATTAGGGTTAGGGTTTTTTCTTTTTTTTTCGTTCGAGTTAGCTGAGAATCGAATCGAACGGGAGATTTGAGAAATAGGGATGAGTTTTTTAATTGAACGGTTCGGGTTAGATTTTAACAACCAAACCCGCAACCCGAATGAATCGGCCTTCGGCAAATCCAAGCCGTGTCCGAGCCTAATTTAACCGTTGACCCGTGTCGGAGACGGATTGATCGTGTCAGACACGTGTCGTGCACGTGTCGTGACGAATTCGTGTCCGATTCGAGTCGGACACGGATTCGTGGCCTTCGGGGGTGAATCTGCGCTTCAGAGTTGTTTGGTGGGTTAAGCAGAGGTTAAGTCTCATTAATCCCTCTACTAAGTTGTTGCCAAACGAGGCCATGGGTTGAGCTACCTATTAGCAATAAACTTTTCTTAGCATTTAAACATGTAGGTGTCATTTGACAATGGGTTAAGTGAGGGGTTAAGGAACTTAACCCCTTTTTTAATCCACCAAATGCAAAACTCTATACAAGGATTAAAGTAAGTTAACCCTCTATAATTCACTAAACGCAAAAAATACAGAAAGTTTAAGCTAACACATCTAGAGGGATTAAAATGAGTTAACCCCTCAAGATAAGGGGTTTACTAATACTCTTATTTAGAAGGATTGTGAGTTAACCCCTCTATTTATAAAGAAAATAGTCAAGATCCTTGTTATTCTCAAACACTGAAATTGATCACAAAAGCTAAAATAAAACTTATTTAACAGGTTAATAATTTAGTCCTTCGTGTTATCGAATAGGCTAGCTACGTTAATACTTCTCCTTTATCCATCTTCATTAGCCCTTTGCCAAATGGGGCCCTAGACCCTATTTAACATGGGGTTAAGAGTAGGGTTAATAGGGTTTAACCCCTCCTTACCCATCCAAATGGGTTAATTTGGTTAAAGGGATAACAAACCCCTTACTAGGATTAAAGTTAGCTAACTCCTCATTTAGAAGGGTTAACAAATCAGCCTAAAGAGGAGGGTTAATAGTTACTCTCTCTGGAAATAAAAAATAAAAATTTGAAAAAGAATATACCTTATGATATATATTTATCGCAGTTAACGTTCTTTACTCTTCTTTATTTGCTAAACACAAAACACTTAACCCTTCATATTGACTATCAAGTACAAACAAAATTAAATTATTTTTAACTTCTCGTGAAGGATTAACTAAGATAGTCCTTCCTCTTACCTGCTTAAAACCCTTACCAAACAGCACCCTAATGTCCTAATAGAAAATTCTCTCCGTTATCTGTACCCATCAAATGAATGTTAGATGAGATCAATGTATTGTAGGGAGAGCCTCTGATATTTGAATATGCTGCAGAGAATGACCCCTATTCTTTTATAGGTGTTGAAGATACAATTCTTATAGTACACATACAAATAACAGAAAGATAGCTCCATTTAGACATTAAGGGTCTTAATGGTAATAAAACGTTTGTGTAGTAAGTGTTTAAAGCCCTTATAATACATGCAGATTTCGGATGTTTTTCTCTGATATTTCCAATTTGGCAATTATGCAGCAACCATCGAGGATGGTGCTCCAAGAAATTATCGAAAAAAGAACGGACTGAAAGTCTGAAAATGCAGAAACCATCAAAATGGCAAAAGGGGTTTGATATCAGTCCACTAATAAAGTATGAGCTCGGATTTTGCATAAATCTTCATGTAAATTGCATAGGATATGAAGTTTAAGTTTCTATTGGAATTTCAAGACCAAAGCCCTTTCTGCCTTGCTTGTGCACTATCTTGTACCAAAAATGTGCAGGCAACAAAATTTATGCCAGTTGTGTTTTCTTGAAGGTAAGCAAACTGGTATTTGTTTTTAACATATTCTGTATATTTGTATGTACTTCTATAAATCACCTCAGAGCTTTCCGATGGAAACCGTAATTCATATTTTGGACTCAAATGAAATAGTAGATGATTATGTTGAATGTAGTTATTGAGCATACTGTATCACTTTGTTTAGTCCCACATCACTTAGAATACTAAAACCTCCTCTCTTGCACTCTTATTTAAACATTTTAATATAATGAATAAAATAAGTCTCTTCCTACAAATATATTTTTTCTCTCCCAAAAGCTCTTTTCTTAACTTGGTATCGGAGCCATTCTCTTGATCCTAGAGAGAGCTCCTTCTTTTTCCTCTACATTGAGCCGCCGATGGGGTTTTGTTGAAAACTCCACGCTTCCCCTCTGCTGCCTCGATACTAGAGTCAACCCATATTTTCCTAGATCTTACGTCAATCATTTGGATTACCAACTAGATCTTTATAGATCTTGCACCAATTACTTGGCTTACCAACTAGATCTTCATATATCTCATGTCAATCATTTAACTTACTAGCTAGATCTTCATAGATCTTGCGTCAATCATTTGGCTTACTAATTAGACCTTCATAGATATTGTACCAATCATTCGGCCTACAAACTAGATCTTCATAGATCTTCAGCTAATTATTTAGCCTAATCAGTTAGATCTCCCTAGACCCACGGGGCATAATTATACTGTTCATCCGTTTCATTACATGCACAAAAAGTCTTAGACGAATTGCCTTAGCGAGATTTCTCCCTCCTTGGCCAAAGCTCTTTCCGGCCAAGTGTTTTTCAATCACTGATACTTGCAAGATCTAGTCATCATGTCTTCTCTCGCGACTGCAGGTCTGCCCTCTCCCGACCACAATGCATGACTGTTGATCACCATTGCAATGACATGATCTCACATCCTGCAATTCTAACCACCGATGTGCTCCAATTCAACCACCTCTTGCGAAGCCACGCCAATAATCATTTATGCGAATTTGGTTCGTCTGATCCAAACTCTCGGTTCTCTACCGACTGTGAGTTTGACTAGAGGTATTAAATATAGTTATTGGGCATATTGTATCCCTTTCTTTAGTCCCACATCGTCTAGGAAACTAAAACTTCTTCTCTTGCTCTTGTATTTAAACCTTTTAATACAATGAAAAAAATAAGTCTATTTCTACTAATATATCTTTTTCTTCCAGAAACTCTATTCTTAACAGATTATGCATAATTCGTGTTATTTATGCATCAAGATACCGAGACGTTTAACTTCACTTCTTATTAATTGAAGGCTGAGTATTCCGAAGTGATCTCTGTATATATTAGATGGCAGAGTATTTCTAGCATTGGATTATTTTTATCAATAGAAACACCAACCATTTTGCCAAAAAATAGAAATTTTTTTGTTTGCCTCTAGCTTTGGTAAGTAAATCATGTTGTTTATCTGCATAGACAACAGTTATAACAGATTCATTGTCAATAAAGCATAGTTGAAACATACATCCATGTAATATTATGACCTTGACCTTTTTTCTTATTTGCATATAATCAATATGTTGAGACGCAGTTGTTTTCTGTTGGGAAATTAACAGTATAACAAGACTTTTGTCGTCTTTGTGATGAGATGAAAACAAAAAAATAGAAGAGAAAAAAACAGAGAAATAGAGAAATTGCACACACAAGATTTATCGAGGTTCAGCTCAAATTGAGCCTATGTTCTCACCCACCTATTCTTCACCGTTTCCACTATAATCAAATGAAAGCTTACAAAGGGTCTTCTCTCAAGTTGGTATGACTTAACTTGAGGATCACTTTCTCTTAAACTCACTTGAGGATTATAACTTTCTCTCATACTCACTTGAGGTTTGAGGATTATAGATTGTATGTAGTTCTTCTTCTTGCTTCTTGTTTTTAACCTTCATCATCTCCCCTCTATTTATAGGGAGGATATGCCTCTTGGGTAAACCACATTCATTGTATGGAGAAGTCCAAAGACTAGCTCTTCCTTTTCCCAATGTATGGAAAAAAAACAATCTATCAATGCATGCATGTAGTCAACCACAAAATTTTTATGGATTAAATCCATATTAATTCATCATGAGGATGGACCCCTGTTTCCATCAATCTCCCCCTCCATCCTCCTGAGGAGAAAGTTTTCAAACAGTAGTCATACCTGCCTTTCTTCGGCAGTAGTCATGCTTCTCTTTTGGTAGAGGCTTCGTCATCATGTCAGACGGATTTTGGCTTGTATCAATCTTCTTAATGTGCATAAGACGATTCTCCAAAGCATCATTGATCCAATGAAAGCGTACGTCGATATGTTTTGTCGTTGAGTGATAGGTAGCATTTTTACTCAAGTCGATGGCGCTCTGACTGTCACAATATAGAGTGTACTTCTCTTGCTTGAGAGATAGTTCCTTCAGAAAATTCTTCATCCATGAGAGCTCATTGCTGTCTTTTGTAGCACAATATACTCAGCTTCTATGGTGGATAGAGCGATACACTTTTACAGCTTTGATTGCTATCATACGGCTCCCCCTACAAAGGTAAATAAGTATCCTGATCTGGACTTTCTTTTGTCCAAGTCATCTGTCATATCAGAATCAGTATAGCCTTCCAAGATAGGTTTTCCATCTCCAAAACATAAAGATTATTTAGAGGTTCCTCTAAGATATCTTAGGATCCACTTTACTATTTCCCAATGTTCTTTATCAGGATTGGCAAGATAACGACTTACCACTCTAACTGCATGTGCTATGTCGGATCTTGTACAAACCATGGAGTACATCAAACTTCCAACGGCCGAGGCAAATGGAATGCTCTTCATCTCCTCCTTCTCCTTCTCACTTGAAGGGCTTTGTTGTGTACTTAGCTTAAAATGAGCTACTAGCGGTGTACTGATTGGCTTAGAGTTAAACATATTGAACCTCTCTAGAACACGTTCATTGTATCTTTCTTGTGCTCACACTTCTGTCTCGAAAAATCTTCATTACCAATATATGTTGTGCTGCTCCTAAGCCATTCATGTCAAAGTACTTACTCAGCTCTTTCTTCAACCTATCAACTTTAGACCTATCCTTTCCAACAACAAACATATCATCAACATATAGAGAGAGTAATGAAATCATCATCCGAAAACTTTTAGACATAAACACAATGATCTATAGATGTTCTTTTGTACCCATGGTCAAGCATAAAACAATCAAATCTTTTATATCATTGTCACGGTGCCTGCTTGAGTCCGTACAAGCTCTTCTTTAATTTGCAAACTAAGTGTTCTTTGCCCTTTACCTTAAAACCCTCTAGCTGCTTCATATAGATTTCTTCTGCCAAATCACCATGGAGGAATGTTGTCTTCACATCTAACTGTTCAACTTCAAGATCCTAAGAAGCAATAAGACCAAGAATAACCCGAATAGAAGACATCTTTACAACAGGAGAAAAAAAATTTTCATAGTCAACACATTGTTTCTGATTGAAACCTTTCACCACGAGGCGAGCTTTATACTTGATTTGGCCATTTCCTTCATTCTTGATTTTGAACACTCATTTGTTCTTCAAGTCTTTTCTGTTCTTAGGTAGCTCCACCAAGTCATAAGTGTGATTCTTATGCAAAGAATCCATCTCCTCTTGCATAGCTTTCTTCCACTTTGCACGATCATCATGAACTTGCGCTTCATGGAAACTTTCCGGTTCACCTGCATCTGTTATCATAGTATACTCTGAAGCAGGATATCTAGTTGAGGGTTGTCGTTCTCTCCCCAACCGTCTCAACTAAGGTACTTGTGGCTGATTTGAAAGCACCCTAGATGGGGGTGAATAAGGTTTATGCTAATCTTATTAGATATTAATACCGATTAAAACTTACTAACAAATATATCCTAACAATATTGATATACAATAGATTAAGGCAAGGATATATGAACAAACAATAACTAAATAAGGGTGATAGTGCACAAAAACAATCACAAACACACGATATGTTCACGAAGTTCGGTCAACCACTTGACTTACGTCTTTGCTCCTTACCTCAAGGAGATCTCTACTATTACAATCGGGTTTTCTACACTCACCCGAATAACGTTTACACCTGATAACTCTGTTTTTTAGTTCACCGAAAACTTTACAACTTACACACTTGCAATCACGCTTTATACCCTCTAAGTACTGGCCTAGCCCGTGTCTCCCTCAAGTGCTTGGATTTACAACCTCTCCCTAGGTTTTACTAACGACGCCACTCCTCTTGGGACGATACTGTCTCTCACCACACACTCCTCTCGGTGTACAAGTGTAATACAACTTGTAACTCACAATAAGTCTCAATTACAAGATTTTATTCTGTATAATAGATGAGAACACAATATAAGCTCACTCTCACAATATCACAATCCCACAACCCAATATATGATGTATGAAATACTAAAAGCTCAAATAGGGGTGTGTGTGATAAAATGAGTTCAAATAAAATCTAACTCAATTAGCAAACTAGCAATAATCAAATTATGAAAATCAGAAATAAATTACTAGAGAAAAGAGTTTAAAAAAACTTCTTTATAAACACAATAGAGGATGAAGAAGATTGAGGATGAATTCCTCAATTAAAAATACAAGTCTCCTCTTTGTAAACACAAACTTAAGAAAACTTAAACAAACTTTAAAACTCTTTAAACTCTTGTTAGAAACCCTCTTAGATACTCTCAGAAGTGAAACAATAGGGGGTCTATATAAGACGAAAAACCAAAGCACAAAACCCAAGAAAATCCAGTAAAAAGATAAAACTACAAAAGACTGGAAATATAGCCGTTGGGGTTTATTGGTCGACTAACGGCTCGAGTCAGTCGACTGATGAGCTAATTGTTGTACAAAAGACTGGAAATATAGCCGTTGGGGCTTATTGGTCGACTGACGGCTCGAGTCAGTCGACTGATGAGCTAACTGTTATATGTAACTAGCAGCTCATAGGTCGACTGATGAGCACGATCAGTTGACTGATGACCTCATCAGTCGACTGGTCAGTCGATCAGAATTAAAACAGAGACTTTTAGCAATTGTAGGTAGTTTCATCAGTCGACTGACCAGTCGACTGATTTTATATTAACCAGTCGACTGATAACCATTTTTCAGCCTGTTTTGAATTTTGAAATTAAAATTTAAAGTCCTTTAAAAAATAGCAAATAAATTTTAAAAAATATAAAACTTTGGGAAAAGTTTATAAACATGAATATGAACATGTTGGAAAAGGAAATTTTCAAATTGCTATTACCATTTGTGAAATCTCAGAAATATGCAAAGGTACTAAAAATACATGTTTTAAACATGTTAATTTTGACATTTTAGTTCAAATCAAGTTCTGAAAACTTGTGTAATGTTTTTATGGACTTAATAAAAGATGTTAACAGTGTTTGTATAGTCCAAAACATATTTGAATATATTTTGCATAAAACAGCTATATTTGAGAAAATTCACAAATGAAATATGTGTGTGTATATTTGAGCTTATGGAATTAGCATACATTATATAAACCTATGTAAGTATACCAAGAATGAATCTTTTGAAGCTTGAACTTGATTGATTGACTTGATTTGCATAGGCTTCAATATCAATGTAGCTCATTTCCTATGTATACTAAACAACACAAAACAAAATACTAAAACCAATATTAGTTGTAAATTGTTTGTAAAATCATCATCAAAATAAGAAGGCCAACAATCTCCCTTTTTTTGATGATGGTAAATAATTTACCAATATACATATAAAATCCATAAATCTCAAAGTAAATACAAAATAAATACTATATACGCACATTTTTCTCCCCTTTTGACAACATCAAAAATGGGGAAAAAACATAACGAGAGATAAGAGCTTCCCCTACATGTAAGCATAGGTGAGAAAATAAACATAAAAAGATATAGGGATAGCCCCCCTATCAACAAGCCATAAGAAATATATGCAATAAAGATCATGGCAAACATGTGAGCAAGCATAAATATAAAATATGCTAAACACAAATTACATACAAAGATAGACTAAGTGAACACATATGCATGTATTATGAAGATAAAGTGTCACAATAGTCTAAAACATAAAAACATAACAAAAATTTCAAAGAATTAAAATCCAAAATCAAACATCAAATGATTTAAAAAAATTATAAATTATCCTTCATAAAACATGATTGATTGACATCACAAATAGACATATAAAAGGTGTCTCAATACCCAATCATAAAACATTATATGGATATAAACAAAAGTAGATCATGAAATCAAATAAAGTGAAATCATGAACCTCATGAAGGTTCAAATAAAAACCTCAATTGATACTAAAAAAAATTCAAAGTGTATATATTGTATCATTTTCGATAAAAGCAAGAGAGGTGAGCATAACAAGCTCTTAAAACAAGTTTCAACCCAAATAAAGTTTTTAGCATCCGGTAAATCTCTCAGGGGTTGCTCAAACCATTAACCTCTCATATAAAAAAATATGGTTGATCAATAAAGAGAACTTTCTTTATGAAATTTGATCAATCCACATACCGAATTCATTATAAAGCACAAATAGATGATTCATAAGCACAAACACATAAATATCATTATATAAGTAGGATTCTATCTCTAGAGTGTGGAGTAGACTTGACAGAGCTTTGGTGAATGACTCATGGATACACATGTTCAGCTCAAGTCAAGTTGAATTTTTGCTCCCAAAATTTTTTGATCACTCTCCAGCATTGGTATCTATCAATGATGAATGTTTGCAAGGGAAGATGCCATTTAAATTTTTAAAAATGTGGGCCAAGCATGATAGTTTTTTCCCATAGTTTCCAAAATCTGGCAATCAAAAATTGCAGGATACAAAATGTTTTCAGTTTATACAAAGCTTAAGCAACTGAGGGGTGATCTAAAGGATATTAACAGGAAACACTTCTACAATATCAGTGAACAGGTCCAGAGAGCAAGACTTGCACTGGAAGAAGCTCAAAAGAATCTTCAAATTAACCCTTTCAGTCCTAATTTCATCAATAATGAAAGAGAATGCATTGCTTTTTATAATAAGCTTCTGGACTGTGAATTGTCTTTCTACCAACAAAAGGCAAGAAGTGCCTGGAGTGTCCAGGGTGATAGGTGCACTAACTTCTTTCATTCAGTTATAAAATCTAATATGCACCATAACAAAGTGTTGGTTCTTTATAATGGTATAGGACAAAGAATCACAGATGAAGATGAGATTGCAAATAAATTAATTTCTTTTTACAAGAACCTAATGGGTACTACCACTAATACTCTTATCCCATATAGTAATATCATTCACTCTAGACCTTGTCTGAATGATTCTCAAGCCAGGATTCTATCTGCTCATGTTTCCAAAGATGAAATTAGAACAACAATCTTTTCCATGTCTGACAACAAGGCACCAGGACCTGATGGATATGTTGTTTCTTTCTTTAAATCAGCATGGTCTGTTATTGGAGAAGATGTCACTTTAGCCATTAAGGAATTCTTCAAACCAGGAAAACTGTTGGGCATGGTTAATTCTACCTCCATTACACTTATTCCTAAGGTACATTGTCCAAAAACTCCCTCTGATTTTAGACTTATATCATGTTTGCAATTGTCTTTGCAAGTTCATCTCTAAAATTTTGAGAAATAGAATTAAATATGTCATGGGGTATCTTGTAAATGAAGCCCAAAGTGCTTTTGTGAAAGACAGACAGATAACAAGCAATATCTTGTTAGCTCGTGAACTAGTCAAAAGATATAGCAGGAAGCATATTTTACCCAGGGTCATGCTGAATATTGATATTAGAAAAGCTTTTGATACTATCAGCTGGAAATTTTTGAAAGAAATGCTCAAGGGTCTGGGGTTTCCTAATGTGATGATTGACTGAGTTATGGCTTGCATATCATCCTCGAAGTATTCCATTTCCCTCAATGGTACTCTCCATGGTTATTTTATAGGTGAAAGAGGATTAAGGCAGGATGATCCCATCTCCCCTTTTCTTTTTATTCTGGGTTTGGAGTATCTCTCAAGAAGCTTGGATCTGTTGAAGCATGATAGGCTTTTCAAATTTCATCCAAAATGTGGCAAACTCAAAATCACTCATCTAATTTTTGTTGATCAAAAGGTTGTCTTATGTGGATTGTAATTCTCTCATCAATAAAATATCTAGTCAATTCCAGAATTGGTTGAAGCACAAAAATCTTTCATATGCTGGAAGATTGCAAGTTATCGTAAGTGTTATATTAGGTGTTCAAATATACTGGACATCTAATTATGTCTTGCCTATCAAAGTAACCCTGAAAATTGATGAGTTATGCAGGAACTTCTTATGGGGTAAATCAGACCAAACATTCAGGGTTCCTCTAGCTTCATAGGAGAGAGTATGTTTGGGGAATAAACAAGGAGGCCTATGGATATTTTCAGCTTCTATATGGAACTTAGCATCTGCTTTGAGAAATTTATGGTACATTCATGTTAATAAGGAATTATTGCGGATTAAATGGATCCATGGTACTTATTTAAAACACAGGGATATTTGGCATGTGAATGCAAGATCTGGTGATTCATGGATGTGGAAGCAAATGATGAAAGTCGAAGCTAACGCCTTGACTGTTTGCGGAGGAGTTGATAATTTGAAGCAACTCCTCAGTTCATGTTACAAAAATTCAAAAGTCCATATATCTGCCTTGTATTTTGCTCTATCCGCTGTTTCTCAAAAGGTACCATGGTATGACACAGTTTGGGAGAGGATGAATTACCCTAAACATTCATTTGTCAGCTGGCTAGTTGTTCAAGATAGGCTACTTACGCAAGACAGATTGCTTAGGAGAGGAGTTATAAATGCAAATCTATGCTGCTTATGCTCTGGTGCAGGTTTGGAGAGCCGTAAACCACTTGTTTTTTGAATGTATCTTTTCAAGGGATGTCTGGAATTCCATTATGGATTGGCTTCAATTTAATTGGAAGACTTGTGACTGGAATCTACTCTTGAATTGGTATAATTCCAGATTGAAGAGAAAAGGTTTCAAGCAAAAAGTTAAAAGGATGGCATTTTCTGCTACAATATAAACCTTATGGGGTGAGCGTAATGCTAGAATTTTCCAGCAGAGATGCATATGCGCTGATCACTTGGTTAAAGATATTAAAATGGATATTTTGACCATAAGCCTAAATAGTCTTATATTAGCTGAAAATAGAGACATGCTTCTTTCATTGTAAAGGATAGGATTGAATGTCAGGTTCTTTCCCTTGTGATTTGTTTTCTGTTTAGCTATCTCAGTCTTTGAGTATCTTGATGTACATAACTTCTCAATTGGTGAATGAATAAAAAAAATTTATTGACAAAAAAGAATTCTATTAGCTAGACCTAGTATTAGTTAACTATAGCAAGTATCTGTTAATTATATCCAGTATCTACTGCTTATATCAAGCACCTATTAACTATTTCTAGTATCATGTTAACTATATTAGGTATCTATTAACTATATCTAGTATATGCTAATTATATCAAGTATTTGTTAATTATATCTAGTATCATGTTAACTATTCATGTACATGTTAACTTTATCTTTTCTTGTTTGATATCAAGTAATTGTTAACTATATCATGTACTTGTTTAATATATTTAATACATGTTAAAAATGAGAAACTCATATTCTAAAAACAATTAAATATCATTATTTTCCTTAAAAAAAGCTCAAAGATACAAATGAATTCTGATTGCAACCTACACCTTCGTCTCTCGTCTCCCACGTAAACTAATCATTGTCATAAATGAATCCTAATTGCAAGCTACACCTTCCTCTCTCATCTCTCCACACTCATTGTATTCTCTTGAAGCCGATTCAATGACTAGCTCATCATCGAAGTAGTCCAAGAAACAACATATTCCTCTTTCATCTCCCCAAAGGATCACCATGCATTATCAATTAGCCCACATCTCATATTCGCCCATCTCTCTACACTAGTCAATGTAGTTAACACGATAGTGGATATAGTTAAATGATACTGGATCGATATAGTTAAGAGATACTACATATAGTTAACATACACTTGATATGGTTAATAGATACTGGATATCATCAGTATATACTTGATATAATTAACAACTAATAGATATATTTAACAACAGAATTCTAAATTAACATGTATTGTGCATATTTATTAGTTGTGCTATAAACTTACATACAATGAGTAAAGTTAACATACAACAGAGTCAAATACCAGCCGAAACTATTATCAATCAACAAGACTCAAATAACAAAGATCAGTTCAAAGTTCGATTATAGTAGGCCCTTCAACTTAGCAACAAATCTAAGCTCATTCTCAAAGAAGAACATCAACTAAGATAAAACACCTCCAATTAGACAAAGTCAAGTACAAAGAGCAGTAAATGTAAAGATAAAAACAACAGAGTATCTTTCTTCATAAGGAAAACCCTACCTCCAACAAGCTCATATAGCATTTCTCAAGAAAATTTTGAATGATCGAGTCACTTAGGTTCCAATTATGAGCGAGTCGAGCCCTTAAGAGATGAGAGATTAAAGAGCCTATTAACATCAAAAGAGCTCATCTATCTTTATTCCTTCATTTCCTTACTCATTAACCGCAATCATAATGTTCCAAAAAAACCAAAGTTTTGTGAGTCATTCATCAAACAAGTGGTGACCAACCATCACGGTTCGTGAATACATTGCCATCACGTAGGAGAGTTTAGAGGCGGAGAGAGGGTGGTTGTGAGAGGATAAGATGGCAGTGAGGTCGGATGAGAACTTGCCATCGCTGTTGGAGTTGAACTTGTTGAGCACACGCTTAAGGTTGGTGTTATTGGATGGGGAGGAGGGAATCGATGGAGGAGGCACTGGCGGAGCTGGAAGTGGATCCAGGTTTGGGTGAGGATTTGGATTGGGCGTAGCGGCAATGGAGGAAAGATGAGATCTTACTACTTTGAGGGGGGGGGGGGGGTATTAGAAGGGCCAATTAAGAGGTATAATAGAGAATTTATAGAAAATACACATACCATTGGGCTCACATCTGGGGACCAGGACACGTAAATTTCAATTTTTGAGAGTTTAAGCACATGAGCAAAAGTAAGAGGGGCTGGGTCACATGAGTTTCTCAAATTAGGGGCCTTGACACAATTTTCCCTAAAGATTAAGAAGAATATTTCGTTTTCTCTAATTATTGCATTTATTGGATAGTTATGACCCTCGCCAAGCCAAACGCATTTAAAGCAACCCTATTAAGGCACCCTCCAAACCCATGCCGGCTTCCTCTTTTAGAAAGAACGAGAAAACATGAGCAGAATATTTCTGTGCCTGCGGCTTTTTGTTCATCATATACGCTACTTTCTGTTCTTATTCCGCCCTCATCGAAACTTAATAGTAGTAAAAAGAACTTTAATGATATACATTATTGTACAGATTATCATAGCAAATAAAAAAGAATAATAAACATAAGCAAATTTAAGAGAAACACAAACCTGAAGCATGGCGTGCTCTTGTTCTTGCTTGTCTTTACGTTGCTGCAACTCTGACACCTCTTGCTCTAACTCCTCCACCAATCAGGCAAACAATGAAAATCCAACAAAGATGTTCAATAAGACCAAAGGATTGACATTCATAAGCTGAAACCACATGATCTGAAAAGATATCAAGATCTTTTATTAACATAATTATCTTTCTGCCTATTCTGTGTTCTGGTTGAAGCAAGCATTATCCATCTCTTTAATGAGTCAGAATACTGACCTGAGCCCAACCTAGGTAGCTTATTTAAGTGGTCGGGTCTGGTTCAACTTCATATAAAAGCATTGTTGAGCCTTCACAAAAGAGGGATGCTGATATAAAAGAATCCCGCGGGTGGGATTCTTGGTCAGCAGCTCCATGGGGGAGGACTCGCTCCATAGGCACGTGCCCTGTTTGTCAGGAGTTCGAATCCCCGCTGCCGCATTCAACTGGTATCCTTGTTTTAAGGGTGGGGACATAGACCCGGGATTTTACTGTTCAGCTAATCAGTCTGGTAGATTAGGGACCCGTTTGAGTCTATTCTGGTCCACACGCTGAGCGACCACCGACGTGGAATTGGGCCCCCCGGTAGCAAGGAGATGGCTCCCTCAGCTGTGGGGGGGTCGGGGAGATTCAAACCGTGGTCTCCGCCAGACCCTAAAGTGGGGCGCTGAGTGGCTGACCAGGTTTCCCTTGTCACCAAAAAAAAAAGGAAAATAAAAAAGAAAGAAAGAAAAGGGATGCTGATTTCTTCATGAAGTGAGCCATTCGCTCTTTTCATTAAGGCCTACCACGTTATGTATACAATTGCTTAATAAATGTGTCATCACACCGGCCCACCGTCGAGGGAATTCGTCTTCTCAATCTGCAGTAAGAGATTGGAGGCAAGTTTTGGTGATTTTTGGGCGACTTTTGGAGTGAAATTAGAAAGAGGATTGAACTGCAGAGAGAGAGAGACGTGGTTTGGTAGGGAGATTAAACTGGGGGTATTTTGGTCTATTACCATCTACCGTTAGGATTAACCCAACTATGATTTAGTTTATTGACGGAAAATCTAACACAGGAATAATATCAACAACTTGCCTCCAATATATGGAATTTGCGGGACTAATATCAAAATATAAAGATTTGAAGGACTAATATAAAACAGATCAGATTTAAGGCATTAATATCTAGGAAATCCTTAAATAATAAGTCTCCAAAATTAGATACGCACACAAACATATACACTTTAAACAAGTCCCCCAAGTACATATACGTATTAAATAAATCTCGTAAGTCGTAAAAGCAAGGTGCTCAGCTTGAGAGATATTATTACTCCAAAAAAAAACTTAATATTGTCAAAATTTTGCGGTTTTGCATGTATATCCCCTCCGGCAATTTGTTTCACATTTGCAACCCTACCCTGCAAATCTTAGTATTTGCAAAATTATCCCTCAATTCTCTCAAATTAATTTTTCCTACCCCTCCTATTTAACTGTGTTAGCTTCTCCCATCGAGTGTGCTGTAATTACTCTTCTACCCCTCAATTATCTAATAAGTCGGTCCCCAATTATCCCCCAAAACCAATTACCCTCCAACTGCTCACCTTCCCAATTCATTTTCTCTTCGATGACATTAGCCATTAATTACTTTCAGAAGATAAATCAAAGACGTTAGCATGGAATTCGTGGAGGCGGTTGATTAATTGGGGTATACGCACCCTATTCGAGACGTTTGATTGATTGGAATTTGTTAGTATGAGATAAATTTGTAAAATTGAGATATTTTAGTGGGATAATTGGGCAGGATATTTTAGCGAGACGATTGTTAATGGGATGATTTGCAACAATTAAAAAGTATATAAGTTATGTTTTTTTAATGATAATACTATTTATTATATATTTAAACTTACAACTAGTAATTAATAATTATTTCCAATAATATTAATTAATTTTCAATACTATTGGTTAGACTATGAGATATTATTATAATAATTATAATTACAATTTTTTTCTTGGGAATTATTATTCTAATAAAAAATCTAAGATATAAGTTTTTCCTTTTTTATATCTTTTATTCTCTCTACCAAATATCATTTTTCAATTAATTTGTAATAAAGTATGAATTTGTGATTTTTTAATCTAAGTTAATTATAAAATCTAATATTTAATTAAAAAAGAGCATATAAAGAGAAGAGTAAGAAAAAAGATGGCATGATCTTATGATGTGGTTTGAAGAGTGTGGAGAAACAAAATATGAAAGAAAATGCCAATAGGCGAGTTCTAGTTTTTTATTATCTAGTCTTCTCTAAACTATGAGATAATTTGTGAGATTAGAACTCTCTTTTCTATGTAAAACTATGAAAAAAGTGAGATGATTTTTTTACAATTATTTTGGTTTTATTTTTTATTTAGTTTCAGTTGACTAACACTTTATATTTTATCTTAAGTCTAATTCTAATTTATTAAAGTAATAAATGTTAGACCCTAGAGGGGGGTGATTAGGGTCTTATGCTAATCTAATCTGATTATATGCCAATTAAAATTAATTAACAAGTTATCCTAGCAAGTATGAAATACAACAAGATATGTAAGCTAGGATAAGCAATATGAACAACAAGATATATCCTAATAAAGAGATATAGGCAATGTATGTGCAATGATATATAAATTCAAGGGTAAACAATCTAAATTAGATAGTGGGCAATATAATCAACAAGCAATATACAAAGGCGATATAAGATATGAACATAAAAGTAAGTGCGCCAATGCAATCACAAACAAACAATATGATTACGGAGTTCGGTCCCCACGACCTACGTCTCCGCTCCTCACCTCGAGGAGATCTCCACTATCACAACCGGGTTTTCTATGTTCACCCGAACAACGTTTACACCTCACAATACAATCACTATGCAATCACACCTCACACACTAAGTGTTGGTTCTAGCCCGTGTCCTCCTCCTCAAGTGCTCGGTTACAACCTCTCCGTAGGCACGTCAACCGACACCACTCCTCTTGGATTCGACCCCGTCTCTCACCACACACTTCTCTCGGTGTACAAGTGTATTACAAGTGAATCCTCACAATTAGGCTCAATACAAAGTGTTTGTTCTCTATAATGAATGAGAACGAATTATAAGCTCACTCTCTAAGATACACAATCC
>BQKN01001072.1:530792-560073 GCA_022839385.1 Asparagus kiusianus | reverse complement strand
CGGCGTCATTTGAGCTCTTGTGAACCGGGTAGTGACGTTCGATCGTCGCTCGTTGACACCGAGCTATGTTCGGGGACCTATCGGCAATTTTCGATGCCTACAGACAACACCTGTCAACAAAGAGAGAAAATCATTTATTTATCCTCATTCTATCCTCATTTAATGTTATGCGACCCGCCCCACCCCACCCCATGCCCAACGTCTTCTCACTCATTTCTGTTAACTTCACATCTAAGTAAGAAAAGAAAAAGAAAAAACAATCTTCACATCTAAATAAAAAAAAGAAAAAGAAAAAACAATCTATCCCCTCTTTTTTTATGGAGGATTTATGAAAAATTTTAGGAGATTATCTACAAAATTTGAAACTTTCTGACGTTTTCTATAATTTTATGGGGGTCATTTGCAATTTATAAAACTTTTAGAAGGGTTTTTGCTTTTTTTGTGGGGTTCGTTTGCAAATTTTAAAACTTTCTGGGGGATTTCTACAAGTTTTTGAGGGTCATTATTAATTTCTAAAACTTTATAGGGGGACTCTGGAATTTTTGAGGTCATTGCAAATTTTAAAAAAAAAATTGGGAGATTTTCTGCAACTTTTTAGGATGTTATTTATAATTTTTGTAACTTACAAGGTTCTAAACTTATTGTTAAACTTATTTGTTCGTTGTTAAACTTCAGAGTTAGATGTTAATCTAATGAGATAATTGTTAAACTTATTAGTTAGTTGTTAAATTATGAGTTAGTTGTTAAACATATTAGATAGTTGTTAAACTTATTAGTTGGTTTTGAAACTAATTGGACTAATAAAATTGATATATATTTGGACAATCTAGAGATATAATAAGTTTAACAATTATCCGGGCGGTCTAGTAGGTCACATGGTAAAATCGTATCGCTCCCTCCTAGATAGCCTGGGTTCGATTCCCATATACGTTAAAGGCATGATAAAAAAAAGTTTAATAATTTAACAATAACTCAAAATTTAACAACTAACTAATATGTTTAACCATTTAAAGTTCAAAAATTACAAATATCCTCCCAAAAATGCAAAAAAAATTATCCAAAAAGTTTCAGATATTACAAATAACCTTGGAAAATTGTGGAAAAAACCCAACTTGACTTGTAGCGAAGCATGGCACCCGAACGGTAGGGTAATATGTGTGCTGCTAGAGAGATGGTGATTGGATCTCCAAGCAGATTGATTGCCAGAGATTTTGATGTGCTATGGTTTCTACATGGTGTGGTGAATGAATAAATTAATTTTCATTGACAAAAAAAATATGTGCACTGCGCATATCACAAACCATAAATTAGGCCAAACAATATTTATAGGATTAAAATTATATTATATAGAAGATTAATGAATTTCATTCAATAATATATAATAATTATTTGAGACCTTAAAAAATTATATAAATTTGATTCGAGTCCTCTATAACTAGTGCTGAAGGCATGAGCTCCAGCTAAACTAGCACGAAACTCATTTCTAGTTTAACTACTTTTAGCTCAAACTAGTAGAACTATATACATAAAACACTTTAAATAACTATTTACTTAATAACTCATATTTTTTGAGTTAATGTATGACAAATTATGAACAAATAGAAATTAATTTATTTAATTTCTAACAAAAACTCTTAAACATACTAAAATATAGTAATGCTATTTCGCGGGCATTATAGAAAGTAGCCCCAATGCAGCCATTGGCAATGTACCTCCAATCTCTAGCGCTATTGATTAGATGCCCCTCAAAATTAAGATAGGGATTGGGTTGCCTACGCAGATCTGATCATAACCAAATTGGCAGGTGAAGCTATAGTAGTCCCGCCTCTAAAATGATAGATAAAAGGGTCAGATGTTTACTAAGGGCCACATCTCAAAACTACTGGCCATAATCCGCCCATTCAATCGCAAGGAAGCGTTAGAAGTACCAAAAGTGGGGCCTTCGCAATATACTTATGTCTCCAAGAGGACCCCTCATATATATAGTTGGAGCTGGGGAACTCCCTCACTTGTAGGGATAGCCTAGGGTTTCATAAGTTTCGAGTAATGCATGATAACCATGCTATATATCAAATATGTATAAGGAAGATCCACGCAGGAACAAGGGCCCTCGTTGACCTTCTTGTTGGTCTTCTTCCCGCTACTAGAACGAGCTTCACAAAATTAAGATATGACCAAACGACGGAGTCTTCCTTGAATATGAAAGATCATTGTTGGGAGCAGACACAACTTACGCCCGCATGCTAAGGCAACGATCAAATATAATGCCTTATAGTAGCGATGCATTCTTACGGAGGAGAGCTAGGGAACCTCATGATTCAATTCAGTCACATTGAGAGATCAAAAGCAGCCAATACCGCACGACAAGAAAGGTTAGGCCTAGTCATGAAATGATAGGTGTGAAACTCCATGCTAACTAGGAAATTTACCCATCCAATAGTTGAAAGTCATCAAATCAGACCTAGAGGCTATGGCAGCCTTTGTTGCTTCTTTTGGGGTAGAGTGAGGGTGAATCCTAACTTTTCTGTGCCACTTAAGTTGGTGAAGATATACCTCACCCAAGCTTGCTAACTAACGTGCTTGCCCGCTTTGTATCGATATCATGGCATATTGAGAAGTGACAGAGCATCCTTCATAGACTATGGTGCATCACTTTGCCCTGAGAATAGAGTATTTGCAGCTCGTGGTCCCTAAGAATATATTCTTCATATGGTTCTCTGCCTGTCAGAAGATCAGAAATCTCTACATTTCATGAAGGGCTGGTCCTAGCTCTCCGTTTGGAGTGGATAAAATTAATGTCGGAGTCCATGCTATAAACCTCCAAATCCCAAGAAAATTGTGGAATCTAATAGCAAGACCACACACCCATCCTTTATCAGTTCGACTGAGGCATCCAGAATTCCTTATCTAGGTAATTACTATTGGGAAATTTTTAATGAAGTGATTAACTTTTGAAAAGTTAATCAAAACGTGCTCAAAGACTTCTTAAAAAAGGATGCAGCCATTTTTAAAAGATAAAATACAAGATGACAAACTTGCCAAAATTTTATTGAAAAAAGGAAAAATTTGTGGGCCCCACCGAAGAAAAATTTGGATGTGGGTCCCATATGCATAGTAAATAATATTATTTTATTAGTATATAGTGTTTTCCCAAACGCTATAAATAGAACCCAAATCCTTAAGAAAAATTTATTCCAAAAACAACAATCAATATATACATATATATATATGTTGTAGAATAGCTAGTGCTCGTAGGAACAGTGCCTAGACCGAGAAGGTCTTATAGATCGAGAAGATCTTTACCTGATAGATCAAGGAGATCTTTGCCTGATAGATTGAGGAGATTTTTGCCTTATAGATCAAGGAGATCTTGACAGTGCTGGGTCGGTGCACACCAGAGTACTGGACTGCTGTTTCTAGAACCAATTTAACCTTGAGATCCTTGCACAGGAGTAGACCAAATAATACTTTAAGCACAATGTTTTACAAATGCACAATAGTTTAGTTGAAAAATTTTAAATTACTGCACTTCAGTTTTTTGTTTAGTTTTTACTGTTATATATCTGTATTATTTCATATTTAACCACAAGTGCTAACAATCTCAAAACATTATTTTGATCTACTATGGATCCTGCGAGGACTCTTAGAGTGGACTGTCTTAAGTTAGAGAACTTTGACGGTTCCAACTTCAACGCATGGCGTCGGAAAGTAATCTTCGGGATGCAACTCCTGAAAATATACTATGTGGCTTCTGAGGAGAAACCTGACTCTGAAAAAGATTCTGAATCTGAAGCCTCTTGGGCTAGAGATGATCACTTATGTAGGAGTTATCTCCTTAACTGTCTAGTCGATCATCTAGCAGATACTTACACCAACAAACCCTCTGCAAAGAAAATCTGGAATGCTCTGGAGAAAAAAAATATAAGGATGAGGAGAAGCTTTCCAAGTCTCACCTCATTAATAAGTTTCTGGACTTTAAATTCGAAGATGACACTAAGATTTTGCCTCAAGTTAAAGAGCTCGAAAAACTTATTATGAAGCTGAAGGATGAAAAGATCAGTCTTTGTCAAACCTTCATTTCTGGTGCAATTGTCAACAAGCTTCCTCCATCTTGGATGTCATTCTCCACTGATATTCGAAGAGGTAAAAAAAATTGAATCTATCTGATTTGAAAACATTCATTCGGATCGAGGACGAGACTCGGACTCGCACAAAGAATGAGCTCATCGCTAAGCAGAAGGCGTCTGCTAACATAGTGGCTGCTAACTCTGAAAAAGGGTAATAATTCATCTTTCAAGAAGAGGAAGTCTTTTAATAAAAAGAAGAATCAGAATCTGAAGAACCTGAATGTTCAGAAAAAGAAGTTCAAGAAGAGCGGCAAATGCTTCAATTGTGGGAAACAAGGACATTTTTCCAAAGACTGTAAAGCACAAAAGAAAGAAACTACACACAATGTCAATCAAGTTGATGATTATATGGCTATGCTCTTCCAGGTAACAACTCCTAACAACATCTCTGGTTGGTGATTAGATACATGTGCTACTTGTCATGTCTGCTCCAACAGAAATCTATTCTCTTCTTATGTTGCTACCAAAGAGAACGTATCAATGGCTGATCGTTCTGTGGTTCATGTTCTTAGAACTGGGACTATGGTACTGACTCTCTCTTCAGAAAAGACTCTCACATTGAAGAATGTGAAACATGTTCCCTCAATTACCAAAAACTTAGTCTCTGGAAGCCTGCTATGTGATGCAGGTATGAGGCTGGATTTCCAAGTAGGTAAGACTGTATTATCCTTTAACAAAATATATTTTGGCAATGCATATTGTATTGATGGTATGTATAAGATTAGTACTATTGAACCCAACTTGGTTATAAATAAAGTATCATCTTTTGCTTACTCCATTGTATTATGGTATAATAGGCTAGCTAGGACATGTAAATTATAGAAAACTATATAGCATGGAGAAGTTAGGATTACTTCCAAAATATAGGGGTAACAAACCTGAGAAGTGTGAAGTTTGCGCGTAAGCAAAGCTGATGAGGAAGACATTTTCAAGTGTCACGAGGAGCACCAACCTATTGGGTATTATTCATTCAGATACTTGTGACTTCAATAACTTCGTCACTCGTGGCGGTACAAAGTACTTTATCACATTCATTGACGACCATTCTCTCTTTTGTCATGTTTACCTATTAAAATCTAAAGATGAAACCTTTAGCAAGTTTTTCGAGTTTCAAACTTGAGTGGAGAAGCAGCTTGGACTATAGGTGAAAAAACTCAGGAGCGACAGAGGAGGAGTACCGATCTAAGGAGTCAGAAGCATACTTCAAGGAGCATGGAATCATTATTGAAACTACTAGTCTGTATTCTCTGCAATCTAATGGGATTACAGAAAGAAAGAATCGTACATTGACCGAGATGATGAATTAAATGCTAATCACATCTAGTCTTCCAACCTGCTATTAGGAAGAAGCTTTGCTGATGGTAAACTAGATTCTAAATAGAGTACCCTACTCCAAAACTGATAGTAATCCTTATCAGTTATGGTTGGGATATCCAGATCCTTTGGATAATCTTAAAGTGTGGGGGTGTCTCGCATACGTTCGAATTCCAGATATCAGAAAGCATAAGCTCGGACCAAATGCTAACAAATGTGTGTTTCTTGGCTTTCCTGGAGATAGCAATGTGTACAGGTTCCAGGAACTTAGAACCAACTCCATCATTGAAGCTCAAGATACAGAATTCTTTGAGGATAAGTTTATCAAAGATAAAGGCTTATTGCTCAAAGATATAGCAGAGAATGCTAATACGTCAGATGCACCAGAGGAGCCAGTTTCGTAAGAAACTGAAAATGTCAATGATGACGGAGTTATCGAACCATCTTCCAAGCGTATCAGGAGACATAAAAATTTTTGAGATGACTTCATCATCTATAATGTGGAAGGAGATCCACAGACTTTTCAAGAAGCAATGCAGTTAATAGACGTTCTTTTATGGAAAAAGCTATAGCTGATGAGATGGATTTATTGATCCAAAATCATACTTAGGAGCTGGTGGATGTACCTGAAGGTGTAAGGTCTATTAGTTACAAGTGGATCTTCAAGAAGAAGCTCTGTCCTGATGGTACTATTAAAAAATACAAAGCAAGACTGGTGACAAAAGGATTCTCTCATAACGAAGGTATAGATTTCTTTGATATCTATGCATTAGTTTGCAGGATCACTACCATCAGAGTGCTTATCATATGGGCGGCTATTAAAAGGTTCGTCATACATCAGATGGATGTGAAGACTACCTTTCTCAATGGAGATCTCACAGAAGAGATCTACATGAAGAAACCAGAAGGACTTAATGCTCCAGCTGGTAAGGTTTATAAACTTGTTAAGTCTTTATATGGACTTAAACAGGTACCAAAACTCTGACATGAGAAGTTCGATGGGGTTGTTCGTAACAATGGGTATCAAGTCAGTGAATCTGACAAGTGCCTATACATCAAGGTCGCTGAAGAAAAGGTGGTGGTCATCTGTCTCTATGTGGATGATATGCTCATCATCGGGAGTGATTTAGAGATAGTAATATCTACCAAGAAATTTTTTTCAGCACAGTTTAGCATGACCTTGGAACTACAGACGTGATTCTCGGAATCAAAATCATATACTCTGAAGAGGGTATTGGATTGTACCAATCTTATTATGTCGAGAGCATGCTAAGGAAGTATGGCTACAAGGACTTGCCAGAACTATCAGTGCCATACGATTACAACAAGATGCTTCGACTAAACACTGGAAGACCAATAGAGCAGCTGAGTTACTCAAAGATCATTAGGAGTCTCATGTACGTGATGAGCTGCATAAGACCAGATATTGCATTCACAGTAGGAAAGCTTAGTATGTTCACAAGTAATCATGGAAAGCTTCATTAGGATGCTGTCCAGAGATTGATGAGATACTTGAAAGGAACTACAGGTCTAAGTTGTGGGCTTCTTGGTCATTAGCAGCATTATCAACCACTTTTCCCTTCCCTTTGCTTGTGTGAAGTCGGGATGAAGACGTTTTTCCTCTCCGGGAAGATTTTTGCGTAGGTGGCTAATCTGTCTCCTGAGATTTGGTCTTGTTTGTGACGATTTGAGTCAACATGGCCATGAGTTCATTGATGGCCTCCTGCTGAGATTTGAGCATGGCCTCCTGCTCATCAAGTCTCTTCACGAGATCTTCATGGTTTCCCGTCATATAAGCAGAGCTCTCATGTTCAACAAAAGAGCTTGATGATTAGGACTCTACAATGGCTGAGTGTTCATCATCGGAATTGGTTCCTCTGGCTAATCTCTGATAGTTGACAGGGGGAATGGCTCCCGTTCAAGTCCGAGTATGTTGATAAGCTCTATCGGACCTATTCAGGAAGTCTTTCAAGCCAGAAGACTGACCGTTCTCTGACTCATCGAAACTAGGAACTGATGATCTCCCTCTGCCGATCATGTTGGAAGTAACTTTAAGGTATTCATCCTCTAAAGTCTTCTTCTTATGCGAATGTCGTCATTGGTTGGGCAATACAACGTTCGTTAATTGGTCGAACACCAACAGTTTGGCCGCATTTGAGCAACATTGACATCCCGAGAGGACCGTAGGAATCAGTCGCTCACATTAGAATGAACGAATGACTTGTTGCATCGGTCTTTCTCTCAATATGAACTCTCTTAAATCTGCTGTGAAGATTCAAGGAGAATTACTCACTGATCGTGAGGTTTGAAATAGAACCTCCAGTCTATGATTAGACGGGACTGGCTCCTAATGAACATGAATCTGGTTGAGATGCTTTGAATCCATGAACTTCTTATATCCGCCCCTCAATCTAGTCACGCTACGCAGAGTATTCCGGGGTCTCGCTGGTGAAACACCAGGTTCTGAGGTGCTTTGAATCCAGGTTCTATATCCACGGTATACACCAGGTTATGTATTGGATTTTATTACCCAAACGCATGCCTGAGCTCCAGGTGTTGCTGGTGAAACATGGTCCTGAGGTCTACGTTTTGCTGATGAAACACATGCCTAAGTGATACGAGTCGTCGTGCGAGCACCCTTTGGTCGCAGAATAACCAAAAGGTAGGTTGAGAAGAAGACAACTAAAACACAAGAACAATTCAGTATGGCGAAAGAAAATATCTTCTCTAGATTATGAAGAATTAATTATTACAAATCTCTCCCTCATAATCTCACTAGAATCGAGAACAACCTCTCAATCCTCTCTAAACCCTAATATAATGATTAGAATTTCTCTTTGATCTAAGATGATGTTTAGAAACCCTAAACAACCCTTTAAATAGGTGTATAAACGTGGATGGTAATCTGGTAAATAACCAAGCCCAAACCCAACAGGAATTCGTGTAAACAGAAACCCAAACGAATCAGGAAACTGTTGATGAGTCGACTCATGACCTCACATGAGTCGACTCATGACACATGGGTTGATTCATAAACTGATGAGTCGACCGAGCAGAAACTTTTGACAAAACGGCTAGGTTTCGGGAGTCGACTCATGACAGTCATGAGTTGACTCAACCTGATGAGTCGACTCATGTACATGTATGAGTCGACTCATGAGCTAAAACTGGATTCTTCGAATCTGCTGCTCGTCGTCTCGTTCCACGCTTCCACCTGCGTTCCACTATACTGTTTTACACCCTTATTCTCATGCTATCATGAGAATCATCTATCCCCAAGCTCCCATGAGGATCATTAAGTTCCGAAGCGAGATACACCCGTATCATGGGTCCCCCCTTTAAGAACTTGAAGTCCCATTCAAGTTAAAACTTTTACTGAGGAAACTGTCGAGCTCCTCCATCTTTTCTGCACCACCTCACCTTACTAGGAATCCGGTCTCGACGTCTGATCGGAAACAACTCATTCGTCCCGCATCTCATCGTAGTCACTGTTCGCTCTAAGTTGCAATCCTTTGTCGATGGCTCTTCTGGAAGTCTAATGCACAGCAAGACAAACTTCTTGCTTGCATTCACTAGTCTCTTCACTCGCGTCATCGTCCCCAAGCTTGTCTCCCTCGGAAGAGATGCCGAACGAAATATGAACTTCTCACCATCTTTAGTGAAGGTGTACTTCTGAGCCCGCCTCTCGTAGATCACATATCTATCCCATAAGTACGGATTGCCCGGTATAATCTGACAAACATCCAATGGAACGACGTCGCATGTGACCTCGTCAATATACGACTCGTGGAGTGCAAATCTGACTGTGTATTGATCAACTACACCTAATTTATCCTCCTTCTGAGGCCACCCCAATGGATAGGGTTTCAGATGCTTGACCGTCTTCAGACCCAGCTTCTGAACCAATACCTCGGATATCAAATTCTTCTTACTGCCCGAATCAACAATGGCATCAACCAAACTAGTCTTTACTTACAACTTAAGAACAAAGAGTTGCTCTCTCGGGTCTTCATCCTCTTTCGTGGCCTTTTTCCCTGCCATAAGATTGAGACTGTTATTGGGTTCTGTCATCCCAGGAACTTCCTTCGGACCTTAAGCTATCATGTATGCATTTTTCTCCTCCTTCCTCTTCAACCCTCTTGACTTCAGATGAGGATACTTCTCCCAGCATCAATCAGCTATGTGCCCTGTCTTCTTGCAGTGATTACAAATCAGCCCTGCTTTTCCTGGATCACCCTTCTTCTTTTCCTTCTTAGATTGAAAACCACTAGACTCGCCTCCCGTCTGTTTGGAGTCTCCCTTAGCATCATTGCCCTTCTTTTGCTTGCCCTCGAGGGCAATAGCCTTCATGCTTACCTCTGCAATTGATTCCACTGTGAATAGCTTCATCTTCTTTCGGATGTAATCGCTCAATCTCACCATATACTTCATAAACACAGAATATTCCTCTGTCGCAATGTTGAGAACCATCGCCTACTATTGGAACTCCGGTGTGTATTCTTGAACGGTTTGATTGACTCTTAGGCGCAAACCGTACCACTTGTACCAACGCTCCTCAAAGAATCCTACTGGGTAGAACTGCTTCCTCAGTAACTCCTTGAACTTGTTTCATGACACAACCTTCTTCTCCTGCTTATAGTAGGATTTCCACCACATTAACGCATGCCCTAAAAGCTTCAAAGTTGCGAACACAATCTTCTCTTTTGACGAGTAGCCATATAGAGTAAAATACGTCTCTATCCGCTCGATCCAGTGATCAAGCCTCTTGACGTCAACGCTCTCATCATAAACAGAATCTTCACCTTGAAGTCAATCTTCAGGTTCTGATAAGAATTCTTACCCCCTTAATGTAACACAGCCTTAACAGTCTCGTCCTCTTCGTCAGAGCCTGAAAGCTCGCTCTCTCCACCGGACTCGATAGGTTTCTTCTTAGACTTAGAAGAAGATTCCCCCTTTTCGTTCCCTCCTTGGATGAGACCGACGAGTTTTGTGAGCGTCGACCCTATCGTCTCGATCTGCTTCTTTAATGCATCAATCCTGGCTGAATTATCTGTTTCAGACATCTTCTCCTTCCTTATCTTCTGGACTTATTCTAAGGAAATAAGGATCTCGCCAAGCTTCTTGTACTATGATCGAGCAAGGACTATACACAGGATGCCCCCTTCACAAGATCTGAGTTCTCTGATACCAACTTGATATGAGTCACCGTGCGAGCACCCTTTGGTCGCGGAATTACCAAAAGGTGGGTTGAGAAGAAGACAACTAAAACACAAGAACAATTCAGTATGGCGTAGAAAAATACCTTCTCTAGATTATGAAGAATCAATTATTATAAATCTCTCCCTCATAATCTTAATAGAATCGAGAACAACCTCTTAATTCTCTCTAAACCCTAATACAATGATTAGAATTTCTCTCTGATCTAAGATGATGTTTAGAAACCCTAAACAACCCTTTAAATAGGTGTACAAACGTGGATGGTAATTTGGTAAATAACCAAGCCCAAACCCAATAGAAATTCGTGTAAACAGAAACCCAAACGAATCAGAAAACTATCGATGAGTCGACTCATGACCTCACATGAGTCGACTCATGACACATGGGTCGACTCATAAACTGATGAATCGACCGAGCAGAAACTTTTGACAAAACGGCTGGGTTTCGTGAGTCGACTCATGACAGTCATAAGTCGACTCAACCTGATGAGTCGACTCATGTACATGTATGAGTCGACGCACGAGCTAAAAACTGGATTTTTCGAATCTGCTGCTCATCGTCTCGTTCCACGTTTCCACCTATATTCCATTGTACTGTTTTACACCCCTATTCTCATGCTATCATAAGAATCATCTATCCTTAAGCTCCCATGAGGATCGCTAAGTTCCGAAGCGAGATACACCCGTATCACTGAGAGTTGCATTCAATTTGTGGAACGCACTCCTGAGAGTTGCGTTTTGGTTCTGGGACGCACTCCTGAGAGTTGCATTCTGCCAGATTAACAAAGTTTTGAGGTCTGCATTTTGATATTGGAACGTACCTTTGAAGGCTGTGTTTTGATTGCACAACGCGCCACTGAGGGCTACGTTTGGTATAAACTGAGCCCACTCCTTCGGAGGAGGGGCTGTTCGAGCAATCTTGGCGAAAGGAGAGGGCTTCCTTCGGCATAAGAGCAACGATTAGAGCTTTAGTCTCCTTGAAGAGTTTGCGGATCTTGCGCATAGCCTTGGGGCTAAGGGATCCGAAGGAGATGACATCCTCAAACTTGGCTTGATCAAACTCTACCACGAGAGTTTCAACGTTTGTTCCAGTGAGATGAACATCGGATTATGTCACCACTTCTTCGTCAGAGAAGCTAGTCCATAGTGGAGTCGCCATCTTTTGTTTGGTGAAAAATTTGTAATAAGAAAAATAATAAAAGAATCGTATTTGATTTATTCTCTCTAACTGCTTAGAAAAAGAATGATTACAACCCTCTCAATTTCGATTATAATTGGATTTCCTGATTATAAAAGAGAGGAGAATGATCTGGATTCTCCTCTTTGTTTAATTCTGGGTTCTTCATGATGACGATGAGATGCCTCCCTCGAATGCTCGCGTCGAGTTTGCTTCTCGTTGACGATCCGAACGTCTTGATTCACTAGGACGTGATTTTCTCCTGATGATTTGACGTTGTGGAGAACTTGCAAAGCAAGTTTTAGAACTCTGGACGAGTTGATAACTTTGAACGAGTTTAAAACTTTATGAAATAGTTGATTTAACCGAAATCAGTTTATAAGCCAAGTATGAAGAAGCTCCTGTTACCGATCGCCAAAGCTCCAGCCGAAGGACGAAGGATCTTCTTTGCTGCCAAGTCTCAGGTCCAAAAAGCCAGCCCCCTTGAACTCAGTTGAGTTTACTCGTTTTTATAGGGGATTAAGGGGATGTAACCGCCCCTTAAATCACTCCAAAGTGGGTGTAACCACCCTCAAATCGTGGAAAACAGTTTTGGAACCGTTCAACTCATGTTGAATGAGTCAAACAACACCCAAGTTGGCGTTTAGGACCCTAACTCCGCGTCTTAGGATTGGAGACGCGAAGTTGGGTACCCGTTGGATGTTGAAAAACGCGAGGTATGCCTGTGTTTTGGAGTTTGAAGGTTGGAAACGCAGGGTCGCCTGCGTTTCATTTGCTGAAGGTTGGAAACGCGAGGGTCGCTTGCGTTTTGCTTGTTGAAGCTTGGAAACATAAGGGTCGCTTGCATTTTACTTGTTGAAGCTTAGAAACGGGGGGATCACCTGCGTTTTAGGAATTAAAACGCGAGGGTGAATTCCCCGTTTTAGAAGGAGCTAATGACTTATAGCTTCTTCTGTAGAGCGTTGCAAAGACCATTGTTCAGTAATCTTTATCTTGGCTCCTCGAAAATATAAGAGTCGTCAGATTGTAACTCCCGATGTTGATTGTGAAGGCTGTTGATTAGAGCTTTCATCAGTTATTACGAATATTGTTAGATTATAACCTTCATCGATCTACGTGAAATTTTTTAAATTATAACCTTCTGAAAGTTGTCAGATTGTAACTTTCATCATCGGTGTTTGATGGGGATTGGCTATCTGTTGTGATTTTTAGACAACCTACAACATCTTAGCTAATCTGATGATATCATAAGACATCTATCCAAGTCAACCACGAGCACAATCTCAGACAAAATCAAATCTCCAATAGATCTCGCCAAGAGACTTCACAACACAACTACCTCTGAGGTAATCCATTGTCGAGTTTGACAATATACTCCAAGTGATAACCCCTACCACTTGTACGTTGGCATGTTCCTACACCTCTACCAACTCCTGAAATGACATCATGTTGATCAATGGGCAAACCCTGCTAGTCTCAATCATGGCGGGTTAACAACACACCTCTGCCGTCGGTAATCATCTGCTATTAAACCTAGGGCAGAGACGTCTCAGCTCTGATTATTTGGGTTGTACCCGCTAATACAGTGTTTTAGCGAATTCAATAGTATACTTTTGACAGATTGCACTTCAGCAAGTTAGCATCAAACCTCTACTAAAGGAATCGATTGCTACATCTAACATTTAACCTATGACAACGATCTTGTCATCAATCTACTAAATGTCAGGATGACTCATCAGTAAAGTTTAACAGTAAATCTCACCTGAATAGATTTTAGTAGGTTCAATAACAAACTTATCTAAGATTACTAATGGTTAAGTTCAATAATACACATATGGTCTAGCATTCTCGTCTGATCAAATAGAGAGACTTAGCACTCTCGTCTGATCAAACCATGTAAACAAGCATTTTCTCATAAATAGAGAGCTTTAGCCCATATCCAAAGGGCTCCAAGTTGGTTCCCAACCCAGTTAGAAGGCTCCAAACACCTCCTAAGTTCTATTTTCAGTCTTCTTGCCCGAGGTTTGAGCTCTCCTCCTCCATAGTAGAGTTGCTCTTCCTTAAGAGGGTTCCTTAGGCTACCTGAGACTCTCTTTGGTCCTTTGAGTCATATACCTTCTTTTCATTGAGATTTTTGTATCGATCTACTACATCTCTGTCGAGGTTTGCTCACTAGGGTTTCTAATCTCCCAAGAGCCACTTCTACTCCTAAGGAGTTTATCCTCTCATTGGATTATATAAAATACTTAGAAGTGACTTCTTCCTTGGCTGAAGTTATCTTGTTCTCACAAGAGGGTTTGCAAACTAACCCACATGGAGAAAGAAAAACTTTGGTCTTCATCAATCGAGATATACTCTTCCACCAAGGCACAAGATTTAGAAAGGATCGATGTCAACACCTTTCACCTTGTCATATAGTCAATGGACATCCTCAACTTATCTCCATCTGTACATGCTCAAGAATCCACCTAAATTAAAATGAGGAGTAAGCCGCTCGAATCCGTTCTCTAAAGGAAAAGCAGCGAAAATAGAGA
This sequence comes from Asparagus kiusianus, assembly GCA_022839385.1. Taxonomy (NCBI): domain Eukaryota; kingdom Viridiplantae; phylum Streptophyta; class Magnoliopsida; order Asparagales; family Asparagaceae; genus Asparagus; species Asparagus kiusianus. Next base: position 545,705 of record BQKN01001072.1, on the reverse strand, counting down.
ATACATGACCAAGGGAAAAGAGAGGAAAAGAAAGAAGAAGGAGAATATTATTGAGGCAGTTTTCAGCCGTGGTTCTTCATATCGGTGTTCATTCCTCTTTCGTTGTATTCTCATTTCTTTTGGATTAGGGTGTTTTATGCCTATGATTTATATAGCGTAGAAGTCCCTGCTAAGGGTGTAACTATTTTCAACATAGTAGAAGTTTTTCACGGTGGGCATGACCGTCGCGAGAGGTTTTTTTCCGCAAGGGGTTTTTTCTCATTAAAAATTGCTTGTGTCTTGTAGTTGTGTTTTTGCTTCTTGATCTCATATATAGTTTTTTTTTTTTACATTTATACTCATGAGCTATGTAATTTAAGGGGGATCTATTTCCGCTGCGGTGCTCTCTCATATTTTCCACCATAATTGATTTGTGCTTTAATTAATTTACGTTGTCTCTTTTAGTTTGTATCGCTGTAAAACAATTAATAATTTCAGAATAGCTCTATAACACATACGTGGTGGATGAAGGACAACCAACATTGTTACAGTGGAAACAACAAAACACATAGGCTAGCCAAGAGAGAGACGACAGTAGTGTCTTTAAGCTCAGGCCCGGTGGTAAGGAAAGTTGGGAAGCTGCCTAGGGAGAAGGGCCGCTTTGCTTTGTGATCTTGGTTTCAATAAACGTTTCTGCAGGATACGCAAACAGTCCCTATATGTTACTCGCCCCGGTCATTTTGATTTCATTACTTTTACGTTTGTACCGATTCAAGACCATATCCCGCAAAAATCCCACGTGAAGGGAATGATTTCATGTCGCACTGGTGTAATTCTCTATCGCGATTGGTTTTATTATATATACTCGTTGTGTACTGATGATCGGTAGAATATATATATATATATATAACACTGGCCAAATTAATTCTTTTGCAATTAAATTATTGATATCGCGACCAGACGTTCTTCTCTCCTTCCTCACCACCCGTACGATCTCACGGTTAATTATTCGGCAGTGAAAAGAATATTTTTTTTACCGTCTTACAGTGATGCCTACATGATGACTTTACGACATGACGAGTACCGTTACTGCTCCTACACTCGATCGCTTTTGGAATTAATTATCACCCCAGGCCAAAATTGCTCACATCCTCATCCGTTCTGCCACCCCGCCATTCTTCTCATTGCTTTATAAGGCTCGAGAATCCAGAGAGCCCAGCCACCAAAAAGGCATCTCTCCGCCCTCCCTCTCTCTCTCACATCTCCTCAAGTCATGGCTTTTGTGCTCCCCAACATTAATCTCAGGGCTTTAATGAACACAACATTCCTCCTCCTCTTCTTGTTCTTCACAACTCCGACAAGCTCCCCTCCCCCTTCTTTCAGATTGACCAGCACCACCGCGAACCATCAACCCAATAAGTTCCTCTGCCTCAAATCCCACATCCCATGCATCTCAAAAATCTACGTCGGCTATCTCCACATCCTCTACTACACTTGTGGGGCTTACCCTTCACTTTGGCACACCATTCTAGCCCTCTTGCTCGTAGCCTTGTTCCACCTCTGCAATTCCAATGAGGGCTTAATATCAAGAGGGTACTTTAGCCTATCTCCTACGATATCTAGTGTCGCCGACGTGTTTTCTAGCGTTACCCCGTTCCCTTCGACCTCAAGGGAGGCTGTTGGATTGAGCAACGTGCTCAGTGGAGGACTATTCGAGTTGTATTTTTTCTATGTTTTGATCATCTGCGCTGTGTATTTCCATCATAATGGCAAGTTTCGCGATTTCGATGAGGATAAGGAGCCGGTCTCTACCCCGAAAGAATCACCTTTTGAGAAGGGTACGTATAAAATCGACTGCAATCATTCTTTATTTAGATATTTTACAAATTCATTATTTTTCATGCAAAAACATCCACGTAGTACTATATATATGCTTCCTCGATTAGGACTTGTAATAGCATGTCCAAGCTTTGTCTTTAAAAATATGGGTTTCTATTTTTAAATCAACTTAAAAATTCTCTTAAACATGGTTCGTAACTGCTCAAATGTCCCTTCATTGCCTAACATAGCATCATCAGAGTCATGTCGTTCTCGTCTTAGCAATCTAGTTGATCATCTGTAAGATAACATGTGACCCTATATTTGTCATTTTTCCTCTCGTAGGTGTTAATGAGGAAGAGGATCCATCAAGCTACTACGTCATGTTCAAGGCAATGGCAAAGCACTACATAGTCTGGTTCTCGGGTGCAATTTCACCCAAGATGAAAAAGACGGCGCACCCTAGAAGAAAAAGAATGCTCTCATGGCTTGCAAGAGGGGTCCTAACGAGTGTTCTTTGGACTTGCATTATAGCTAAAGAGGTCGCAGTATTGTTTAGGATTAGCCCTTCAGTGTTAGGGTTAACAGTTCTTGCATGGGTGAACTCCATATGGGACTTAATTGCAAATTATGTGTCGGTGGGGGGGAGTGGGGCCCACATTGCCCTCTCTGGGTTCTTTATTGGGCCTATCATCAATGCCTTGGCGGGGTTAGGGTCATCACTAGTGGTTTCAGCTTGGAGTGAGCACCCCATGCCCTTTGTGATCCCGGTGGGGCCCGCATTGTTTGAGATTCTAGGGTTTTTGATGGCAGGCTTAGTTTGGGCTCTTGTGATCTTGCCAAAGAGGGACATGAAGCTTGATAAGGTACTGGGGGTTGGGCTATTGGCTATCTACTCATGCTTTCTCTCCCTTAGACATTCACAGAGACTAGGGTTATTGCAGCTTTGGTGATCAGAACTTCCCTTTTCTTTGTATTTTTGTAGCTCAGGGTATTAGTTAGACTTTAGAGGATTATATGTCTTTGAGAGGGTCTTTATTAAGTTGCGCCCAAATCGATGTATAAATAATTGCATGTAAATCCTCTGATTGACATGTACCAAATGTAAGTTAGCTGATCTAGTGCTGTATTTTATTTGGGAACTAATTAATTTGACTAGGAACTTACTTAGGTAGTTTGGGAGTCCCTTCTTGTATCATGTAAAGAGTGGATTTGTATTTTAAGCTACTTATCTTGGAGGTGTTTAATTTATGAGCAATAAGTATGTTGCGGTCTCCTGTAACTTTGTCTAAAAGAGTTGAATTTTTCTTTTAGATTGAGTTTGTAATGCTAGTGATCTTGCCTTAAAAAGTCGCATTTCTGTCTCAGTGTTTATTATTATTTTTTCCATGCACTGCTAAATTAATGGATACTTTGTTCAAATGCTAGTGGATTCAAGCTTGTAACTCATACAAAAGGGTTAATTTTAGGAAAAAACCCCTAATTGTGGGAGAGGTGTCTCAGATAAACCTAATCAACTGTGTATGGCGGGGTGTCTCAGAAAAAAAAAATTTACACAAAACAATGAGGGTGTTACACGAAACACATCTTTATTACACAAAACAATGAGGGTGTTACACGAAACCCCTCCTAAACTTTATACTTGCCTCAGAAAACTCCTCTGACGTCATTACTTTGAAATATGAAATGAGCTCAATATTCCTTTAAAAAAACTCATTTCAATTTAAATAAACCTTCTAACCAATAAAAAAAAGGGCCTGAGCAAAGCTCTCTCTCTCAAAAAAAAAACTCATTTCAATTTAAATAAACCTTCTAACCAATAAAAAAAGGCCTGAGCTAATGCGCTCTCTCTCTCTCTCTCTCTCTCTAAATCTAGGCTAACTATTTTATAAGAGAAGGATATCTTAGCCGTTTTAAGTCATGTCCCAACATCTCTCTCTCTCTCTCTCTAAATCTAGGCTAACTATATTATAAGAGAAGGATATCTTAGCCGTTTTAAGTCATGTGCCAACATGACACATTTGAATTAATAATGTTAGATATGGGGCTTAAGCGAGGTTTTCTCAAATTTTTAAACTTACAGGGAGATCTACAACATCCCCAAACTTAAAAGGGGGTTTACTCAAACTAAAAACGTTGAGGAGGTCAGAGATAGGGCTATGCAATCGGTCCGGTTTTTGGACAAATTTGGCCAAACTGAACCGAACTACCTACCCTTCAAAACCAAAGCAAACCGATTCAAGTCGGTTCGGTTTGGTTCGGTTCTGGTCAGTTTGTTCGGTTTTCACTTCGGTACAAATGTTATGTCCAATTTTAATTTCACCTCTAATCTGTTAACGAAGAAAAAAGAGTCTCTTACACTTCAATTTATTGAAATTCATAAACTATTAAATGCGACTGAATATTAGATGTAGAAATCAAAATCTTATTCTTACCAAAAATTACATAAATTTTTTTAGAGAAAACTTGCATTAATAATTAAAGTGATATCAATCTGATAGACAAAGTAAATAAAAAATATGTAATAAATTGGATGTTGGGTATAGCTTCTATAAATTTATAAGTCTGATCTAAAGAAAAGTCTAATCCAAAAATGTATCAATCGAGGAGAAAAATCAGAAAAATGTTAGAATCAACATTATAGTTTAAGTTTCTTACCTTCAAAGTAAATTGGTCCAAAGTAGAAGAAGCGAATATGTAATAGAGAGGTATAAAGGATTAGAGATAATGAAAAGCCCTAGAATTGGAGAGGACACTATTGTTGGGGTATTTTATCACTATCAGGTCGTGTGAGAGAAAAATATATCAAGCTACAGAAAAGTAACTCTATATAAACTATAATGGGTCAGGTTTACGCGGATGTAAATAGTAATTAAAATGGGTAATACAATTCGGTCGGTTCTGTCGGTTCGGGTTGAAAAAAATTTCAACCCGACTCGAACCGAACTCTAATAAAAACCGAACCGAACTGTTAAATTTTGACCGGGTTGGTCGATTTGTTCGGTTTGAACCAACCTATGCTCAACCCTAGTCAGAGAGGAGGGGCTTTTTTTAGATACTCTAAGAGGAGAGTTTTCTAAAATTAACCATATATATAACTATGTTTTATGTGCATGCACAAGGTATGTGAATCAATATTGCACATTTCTTTTACGTCATCTTAATTGCTGTCTGGTATGTTGTAATCGTAAATATAACAACTACTACATGTAGAAAATATTTCATAAAATATATGTTGCAAAAAATTAACCTCAAATATTTCTTTTAGATTTGGATTTTCATTTTTACTATAAAAAGTATTTCATTATAATGCCATTGCAAATGAAGTATTTGTTGATTCAAAATTGTAAAATAACCTATATATATTGTCTGATTTGTTTTAAATATTTGATGATGTGAAATTAATATTTAAATTTTATATTGTAAGATGACATGTATTCGTTGTGGCTAAATTGACTGCAACAAATACAGCAATTTTTTTCCACAAAATATAAGATGAATTACCTTTACTGACTTGTTGAATACCACATATTGAAAATAAAATTTTAACTACAATATTTGCTGCTGTCAACTCTATTTCTTGTAGGGGTGTCCAAAAAGCCCGCCGGCCCGGAATAGTATTTTTTTATTTTTTTTATTTTTTTATTTTTTATATGTATTATATATGTATATATAATATATTTTTATATATGTATAATATATGTATATATATAATATATGTATATATAATATATTTCTATATATGTATAATATGTGTGTGTATATATACTCGCTCTTATATATGCATAATGTATGTATATATATACTCTTTCTTATACTATACATGTATATATAAGTATACTCTCTCTTATATATGTATAGTCTCTCTTATATAAGTATATATAAGTATACACTCTCTTATATATGTATAATATATGTGTGGATATATATATATACTCTCTCTCTTAGTATATATGTATATATAAGTATACTCTCTCTTATATATGTATAATATGTGTGTGTGTGTGTATACTCTCTCTCTTAGTATATATGTATATATAAGTATACTCTCTCTTATATAAGTATATATAGGTATACACTCTCTTATATATGTATAATATGTATACTCCCTCTTATAAAGGTATACTCTCTCTTATATATGTATACTCCCTCTTATATAAGTATACTCTCTCTTATATATGTATAATATGTGTGTGTATACTCTTTCTCTTAGTATATAAGTATAGTATATTACAACGGCTACTTCTTCCCCATTGGCCCAACGGGCAATGGCTACTTATGCGATTTTCTCTTTCTCAAGTTATAACTTATAAATATATACAATATATTTACATATAATATATGTATATATAATATATATAATATATGTATATATAATATATAGTTACATAATAATTTTTAAGTATATACTAATACATAATTATATAAAATATAATAAATTTAAACTAACTTTTAGCATTTTTTATCAAAAAAAAAGAAAAAAAATTGAAAAAAATCCGGGCCGACCCGGAGCCCGGTCCGGTTGGGCCCGGGCCCGGGCCCGGGCCCGGCCCGGAGTACCCGGGTCCGGGTCTGGGCTTCGGTTTTGCCCGGCCCGGGCCGGATGGACAGGCCTAATTTCTTGTCAGCCAACTAGTACCTTACAGTCAAATTAAAACTAATCAAGCCTGCAAAAAAAATACTTCTAGTTTCCTTCACAGTCTTGTTATTTAATTTGTTGTTTTAGTTATATGTATGTATGTAGTAATTGTCATCATAGCGATATACCGGCTAATACTGTGAATGACGGCCAGAATCTTCTCTTCACTCTCCTGGATGCCTGTAGGGAGAAAGTCTCGTACCTCTGACATTAGGGAATTATTAGTTCATTTAGAAAGCATTCTAGACACTATCTCGTGTCCCTTTTTTCTTTGTAATTATCTTTTGTTTGATGAATAAAACGAACAGGGAACAATCCCCTGTTTTCGCTTAAAAAAAAAAAGAAAAAAAAAGAAAAAAAAAGAAGGTAAACCGTAGTATTCCTATAGGGATAATTTGCAAAATAGTCCGTTTTTGCTAATTATTTAGCAAAATAGACCGTTGCTAAATAATTAGCAAAATAGACCTATTTTAAAAAAAAAGAGGTCGATTTTGAAAAACAAGACTCCGAAAACATACGGGACTACTAGTCCCGTATGTTTAGAGCCAACTTAATCACGGCTTAGTGACTCAGAAAAACATACGGGACTAGTAGTCCCGTATGTTTTCTGAGTTCATCTCAATGTTTTGTGAAATTTTCTGAGTTCACTAATCCGTGATTAAAACATACGGGAGTACTGCTCCCGTATGTTTTCTGAGCTGTTTTGCAAAATAGACCTATTTTTGGCTTGTTGGCCAAAAAGAGGTCTATTTTGCTAATTATTTAGCAAAACGGTCTATTTTGCTAATTAATTAGTAAAAACAGACTATTTTGCAAATTTCCCATTCCTATATCCTTAGAGTTCATTTTGGTAAGATGTAAAAACTCACATTCAGTATCCTGATATTCAGCGTTATGATAACATGTTAAAGTGAAAATTTACAGAGCTTGTCTAGCTCCTTTTATGTGTATCACATATGGAAGGAAAGGAACCAAAGCGTTCTGCAAACCAGTCCCGGTACAGGTGCTATAAGAATAAAAGAAATCAAAAGAGAAGTCGTTACAAGATTATTTCATACAGAAGGCTTTGGCATAGTTTTTTTTTTTTTTTTTGTATCTTTTGTAATTCGTTGAGTAGGGGCATTTCTCTTTGAATTTTGTTTTTGTGTTTCTTGTACAGCCCAGGAATGCCTGGAAGGAGTTTTGTACTGAATATTTCCAATGGTAATGAAAAAATTATACATTTACCAAAAAAATGTTAAGACTGAGGAAGTTTTGCATATAAAGTATCGGTGTGTTCTCACGTAGTTATACGAGTCATAGTGTGAGTGAGAGTTGTACGATAAAACATCTCTATATTTAACAATTTTCGATTGGAGAATTTTTTGAAAGAGACCAAATTTGATAAATATTTTATAAAAATGACCGTTTTGCTAGATATTTAGCAAAATCGACCTCTTTTTTGTCAGCTCACCAAAGCTGGACAAGAAGAGGTTGATTTTGCAAAATATAGCGTTCAAAACACATGAGGCTACTAATCCCGTGTGTTTAGGGCTTGCTAATCATCCTTTAAACACCAAATAGAAACCCACAGGACTAGTAGTCCCATGGGTTCTAAGTGTGTAGCAGAAAACAATTTCCAATTGTCTGATATCAACCCCAATACTTACCACTCAAATTCCACAAGTACTCAATCCTAATCCATCTAGCTCAATCCCTAAATTCCCCTTCGACATCCAAATCCTAGAAAACCCTAGAAAATGGCCACGTCCATGAGCTCCTTCTCCTTGCTCTCCGATAGCATCGTCCTCCACATCTTCACCAATCTCGAGCTCGACGACTAGGCCCGACTCTGTTGCATCTCCGCTCGCTTCGCCACGTTGATGCACCTCTGGTTGATCCTCGACCTCGTCTTCTCTGTACAATTCCTTAGAATCTCAGCTCCTTGCCCCTACCATCAGCGATCAAGAGTCGATCAGACTAGGCCGATAGGTAATCAAGAGGAAGAGGTAGTCAACTAGGCCTGTTATAACTCCCATATGGCCTTTGGGGCTTGGAATTTCAGTAGGGAGTTGGGGTACAAGATACTCGCCAGTCAATTCCGAGGGGATTACTTATCCCCAAATTAGGCCTGTTAACTCCAATATGGCGCCCTAAACACATCAGACTAGTAGTCCCGTGTGTTATATGTTGCGCGCAGCGAAAATTTTGGCAGCACCTTGGTAGCACCTCGGCACAACAAGAGAGTCAGATCGCAATAGGAATTTTTATTTTACCAAGAAAATAAGAACCAAAAGCAAAATATTTCAACAAAGTGGGATATCAGCTCTTCCTCTCATCCGTTCTAGGAGTGACCTATCGAGGGAACCTAAATAAGCTATTACAAATCACACAAATAGCGAGATAATCAATTTTACGTGGTTCTACAAATTGCCTACGTCCACGGGACAAGGAGGGGGAGATCTACTAATAGAGAGAGAGAATACAAATAGGGTTTACACAAGAATCTCACAAATAAAACACTCAAACAATCTCTCAAATCTCACACAAATATCCCCCTCAAGAGGATGCTCAAAACCTTCAAAAGGGGCTGCTCAAAATCACCTTTGGATATCTCCTCTGTGTTTTCACAACACCGTCAAACCTTCTGCGTTTCCCTCTACCTGACACACAAAAGCAGCCTTTTTATTTTTCTCCTGTAAATTTTTCTCCTTGCACGCCCCAAAAGCCCTAGGAACAATTCTAGGTATTTATAGGCTGCTCTAGACTTAGGTGGGCCGCACTACTCTTTTTTGTTGTTGTTGGGTTTGCATCATGTTGTATCACGCATGTGGATGGACCCCACATCCCATGTCCGTTCATAATTCTCAACCTCGGTGAAGTTTTTCTAAAACTGAGCCGACACCAAAGCATCCAAATGTCCCACTTATTATGTCCAGTACGAAGTGAAATAATTCACGACAATGGAATCAATCTATAACAAGTCGAGAACCCAAATGAGAATACGAACAAACTCCAAACATCGGTATCTACTCACCAAATCGGCTGCATCATAAAGACTGCCTACGTATCCTCTTACCCAAAGAATCAAGCCTTCACGTAGTTCACCCAAATGGCTACCAACGGCCTCAATAATCACGAATGTGCAACAAGTCTTTACAATGATCAAACTTGTTGTTCGGAACCATCTTTGTGAGCATTATCCTCTAGATTATCCTTCATGTGAACCTTCACAAGTTTCACATCACCATCTTCAAGAACATCCCGAACAAAGTGATAATGAACATCAATGTTCTTTGTCCACGCATGAAAAACCTGATTCTTCACCAAATAAATAGCACTCATGTTACCACAATGAATAGTGACGGACCGTTGCGATATACCAAGTTCCTCCAAAAGTCCTTGAAGTCAAATAGCCTCTTTCACAGCCTCAGTAATTGTCATATACTCTGCCTCCGTCGTAGACAAAGCTACTGTAGACTATAAGGTGCATCTCCAACACATCGGCACACGGGTCAAAGTAAACACATACCCCGTCGTAGATCGACGCTTATTGTACTATTAGATCTGATGGACTGGCCTCACAAACCACCACATGTCTTTTCAGCACGTTTTGTCCTCACTCACGTGCTCCCTGGAAAACTTCCCAGGGGGTCACCCATCCTAGAATTTCTCCAAGCCAAGCACGCTTAACTTTGGAGTTTCTAAGAGTTGGGTTCCCGAAAAGAAGATGCATCTTGGTGGTATGAGTATTCCAATCAAATCTATCAATACTAATCACATTACCCTCTCAAGGGTTGGGGTATTACACTTATCCAAATCACCGGCATAATCCGAATTAACACCAATGCACAACTGACCACCTGTAGTGTCCCGCTCATAAACCAAACCAACATTAAGCATACCTCTAATGTACCTCAAAATCCATCTTACGGCGTCCTAATGACTCACTCCTGAATCGTGCATGTATCTTGAAACCATGCTCACCGCTTGTGATAAATCCGGCCTCGTACATACCATTGCATACATCAAGCTCCTAACCCGTGCTCGCATATGGAATCTTCGACATCAACTCTCGGTTTTCAACTGACTTCGGTGAAAGTTCAGCTGAAAGCTTCAAATGGGCTCCCAATGGTACACTAGCTGACTTCGTATCCATGCTAACATGAAATCGCTGTAGAACCTTCTTTAAATAAGCCACCTGTGTCAAATAAATTTTGCCCTTCTTCTTATCTTTGTTGATCTCTATCCCTAAAATGTACTTCGTCTCACCCAAATCATTCATCTCAAACTCCTTTGGAAGCTGTGCCTTCAACTCATCTATAGCATATCTGGAAATAGAGGCAACCAACATGTCATCGACCATAAAGTAACAAATAGATGTACGTACCTTCTTTTAACTTGCAAAAATATACGTAAGGATCAAACTGGCTCCGAGTGTACGAATGACCAATCATAAAACTATCGAATTGCCTATACCATTGTCGATGAGACTGCTTCAAATCGTATATCGAGTTCTTCGACCTGCAAACCAACTTATCTTTCCCTATAGCTCGGAATCCCAATGGTTAAGTCATATATATTTTTTCATCAAGATCACTATGAAGAAATATCATCTTTACATCTAACTGATCTAACTCCAAACCATACTATGCCATCAAAGCTAGCAAAATTCGAATCGAAGAGTATTTCACCATCGGAGAGAAAAACTCATTATAGTCAATACCTTCTTCCTGTGCATAGTCCTTCGCAACCAACCTAGCTTTGAACCTCAACGGAGTGCTCTCAATGCCCTCCTTCTTTATGTATACCCACTTACAACCAATTACCTTCCGCCCCTTTGGAAGCTCAACAAGCTCCCACGTATCATTCTTATGAAGAGACTCCATCTCCTCCTGCATAGCTACCTGTCACGAATCAGCCTCCGAACTCTGTTCGATCTCTCTGAATGTAGTAGGCACCATCTCATTTATACTCTCCATCGGAAGTGTATACGCAACTGTGTCGGCATACCATATTGGCATCCGTATGTCTCTCCTCTGTCTTCGAACCGTAATAGAATCCTGAACCTGAGCCATTGGTCTCTGATCCTGGACATTAATACACGTATCCTCCGTGTCACCGTCGTGCTTGCCTGGCATCACCTCAGTCGGCAATCTAATAGATACTGTACCATCTGGACAATGTGGAGTTGTATTAATCTCCACCACCTACGATATCTCCTCTGTCAGGCCGCTCTCCACCTAATGAAAGCTGGGAAACTTTAAGATAGAAGCCTCATCGAATGTGACATCCATACTCAGCACAATCCTTCTATCAACTGGATCTCAGAGCTTGCATCCCTTGACACCATACTTGAATCCTACAAATATGTCCTTCCTAGCTCGAGATTCTAATTTATCTGTTCTCACATGATAAAATGCAAGGCATCCGAATACCTTGAGCTGGTCATAATCGTGTGCTGGCTCTCTTGATCACTTCTCCATAGGGGTTTTCCCCTCAATCGCAGATGAAGGCAGCCTATTAATGAGGTGGCTCACATATGTAAGTGCCCCAGCCTAAAAGATCTTCTCCAAACCACTCTGTGACAATAAACATCGGACCTTCTCCAGCAAAGACCGATTTAGCCTCTCTGCCACCCCATTCTACTGTAGTGTATGACTAACCGGGAAGTGCCTCTCTATGCCCTCGTCTCGACATAGCTGCAGAAAGGAGTCTGATGTGTACCCACTGCCATTGTCGGATCGCAACATCTTGATCTTTCTCCCAGTCTGCAGTTTCAATCTCTTCTTCCACTCCATGAATATATCTAGGACTTTACTCTTCTTTACCATGGTGTACACCCAACATCGCCTAGAATAGTCATCAACGAACATGACGAACCAATGTCCGCCACCAAGTGATACAGTCTTGGTGGGACCCCAAACGTCTATGTGCACGTAGTCCAGGATGTCCCTTATCCTATGAATAGCTATCCCGAACTTTACCTTCATCTTTTTGCTAAGAACATAGTGCTCACAGAACTTAAATTTTTTACTCTTGGCTCCCTTCAATAGTCCCTGCTTGCACAGTGTCTGCAGTGACTTCTCACATGTGTGCCCTAATCTATAATACCAAAGTCTACTCATGACCGCCTCTGAAATTGCTGAAACTACCTGGCTAATCTCGGTGCTTCCCTTCAGATAATATAAGTTTCGACTGCGGACTCCCTTCATCACCATCAAAGATCCCTTAGTAACATTTGCTACAGCATCTTTAAAGGTCACCTTGAATCCTTTTGCTTCCAAAGCTCCAACAGAGAAAAGATTCTTCTTCAGCTAAGGAATAAATCTCACCTCCTTTAATTCACGAACTACTCCATCGTGCATCCGGATCCACATAGTACCTGTCCCATAAATACCACAGGACTGATTATTTCCCATGACTACAACTCCCCACCGAGCTTCTCAAAAGATACAAACCAATCTCGCTTAGGGGTCACATGATAGGTAGCATCGGAATCAAGTATCCAACCTGATGCATCTGTATGTTTTACCTCCTGAGTAATCAATAGAGAAAAGCTCGAATCATCGGAATCATCGTTTTCGGTAATATTCGCCTCACTGGCCTTCGGGCCTTTTTCTTACTATTCTCCTTCTTTTTGATCTTTAGACAATGTCTTTTTCAATGTCCATACTCCTTACAGAATGCACATTGGTTCTTTCCTAGCTGGTGATAACCTCTTGATTTTGACCTTCCTCTATTACCTCCTTTTAGATATGGGCTTCTACCTCTTGTCGACAAGGCATCGCCTGAAGTACTAGCACGGGAAGTCTCCTTGTCCTTCCTTCTCAAATCATAATTCATCGATACATTAGTAACTTTATTATAGCTGATAGAAGATCTCCCGTTCAACAAAGTGAGCACAAAAGTGTCATATTCCTCATCCGGTAAGGAGACCAATAAGATAATAGCCTTGTACTCATCTGATATCTTCTCATCAATATTCGCTAAGTCCGACAACAACTTCGTATAGTTGTTCACATGAGCCGCAAGCGAGGTGCCTTTGGACATCTGGAATCTGAATAACCTACGCAGAAAATGCAATCTGTTCTTAATACTCTTCGTAATGTACTTATTGTTGAGAATTTCCTACATCTTCATCGCAGACCTCACCCCAATCACATCATACTTCAGCTCATGTTCCAAATAGGACCTGATCACCCCACAAGTGTTCCTATTCATCTTTTTTCATATCGTCTCTTCATACTTTGGTGGTCTCTCATGGACCATGATGGTCTCCTCCAAGTTCTGAGCATTGAGCACATCATGTACGTCGCTCATCCACAAACCAAAGTTAATTTTACCGTCATACTTCACCATACTAATTTTGGTGTTCTGAAAACCAACTTGAACTATACTCGCCATTGACTTGTTGCTTTCTCCTTCTTCTCCCATTACAAACTAACTCCAAGTTATAGAGAAAGAATCAAACTTTAACAGAAATTAAGAATTACCTAACTAAACCCCAGATCGGATTCCAAATAGATCTATTGTCCACACGAGGAAAGCGAAATCTCCAACGATAACTCTTAATGCTATCTCCACCGAAGTCTAGAACTCTAAGAACCAAGCTTCGCACAAGAATCTTCCTCCACCTAATTCCAAAACCCTAGATCTGAAATCTAAGCTCTGATACCACTCTGTTGCGCACAGCGAAAATTTCGGCAGCACCTCAGCACAACAAGAGAGTCAGGTCGCAATAGGAATTCCTGTTTCACCAAGAAAACAAAAACAAAAAGTAAAATATCTCAACAAAGTGGGATATCAGCTCTTTCTCTCATCAGTTCTAGGACTGATCTATCGAGGGAACCTAACTAAGCTATTACAAATCACACAAATAGCGAGACAACCAATTTTACGTGGTTTGACAAATTGTCTACGTCCACAGGGCAAGGAGGGGGAGATCTACTAATAGAGAGAGAATACAAATAGGGAGATCTACTAAATATTTAGCAAAACAATCATTTTTGCTAAAGATTTATCAAATTTGGTCTCTTTCAAAAAATCCTCCTTTTCGATTTCACCATCCCCTTCATCCATTAGGACTCTCTTATTGATTTAATGTCAACATGCAAAGTCACTGATCATGTTTGTTTATAGACTGACTGTGATATTGTAGATTAAATTACAAATATCTCTTTCGTGTCCGTTGAAGTTGTGTACCGCAACCCTCACCAAATCCAACAAATATTGGTCAAGCAAGCGTTTCCAACAAAAGGAAAAGAACAGTGAACATCTTTATTTCTGACGTACAGGGACAAGTCCTCGTCTAGAAAAGGCAAATGAGTGGGGGGCCATTTTGATTTCCTTGGCTCTATCCAGTTTTGCAATTTAATTTTGTCTCCATTATATCCCAAATGCAAGAGATAACTTAAAAAGATTGGGACATTAGGATAATATCTAATGCATTCGCACGCATGCATCTTAGAATTCCTCAAACACTATATATATATCTA
>BQKN01001072.1:508410-530392 GCA_022839385.1 Asparagus kiusianus | reverse complement strand
TATATATATATATATATGAACAAACGACGTTAAATTCTTCAAGTTGTGTTGTTCTATTTATATAAGGATCAATTCATAGAAAAGAAAAAAAAATCCTGAAGGAAATGTTCATTTTAAATTGCAGGAATGGAATGGAAATTAAACGATTTTTATTCCAAAGAATAAATATCTAAATTTGTTAGGGTGTGATCCTACGATTCGAGCAATCAAAGTCCGTCACAATTCTCAGAGGTTTAATTTTGCGCATTGCATCTCTATGCAAATCAGGCTTCACAAAAACAACACCATTCTTGATTGATCTATAACACTCTTTTTGTGCGCGGAGATTGCCTGAACACCAAAATGACAGTGTCTACCTCTTAGAAGCCGAGTTCTAGGCAACAAAGCGTCTTGTTTCCAATAACCACAATGTTTTTACCATCACCCGTCAAAATTACTTTTATTGTTAGATCTTGCCTCATGGAGTTCACGGATGTGATACCCTTCTTTACACTAATTGTATAAATTAACATAAGCTATCCCACGCCTATCCACATTGTGACGTGGATAGTTATGCATCAGACAACCTTAGGAGTTAGGAGATAGACTTTAATGTAACTATATAATGTACAATTGTTACTTCATGTGACTCAAATCAGGCTTACAGCTGACCCATATATATAGATTACCTTTGATAATAACTGCACCAAAAGGCAGCTAGCTCAGTTTCCTACAGGGATTCTCACAGCCCCCCTATTTGCAGTGCCAAGTCACAGTCTTGGATCAATCTAATCAATAATGCGTTTCTCTGAGCTGATCATGTGCTCTGTTTTTGTCTTGAGTTTTCACGAATGGAGCTATTGGTCTAATCCAAGCGTGGAATGAGAGAGAATCTATAGGGGTGATTTGATTATGTCGGTAGAATTTCGTTAGAAGTTTGCTGAATTGACCCAAAGGGCGTATTGTTGTTTGTTGTTGTTTCTTTTTTTTCAGGAAAAAGGATTTGTTGTTGATCATGAAGTTGGTCATGAAATGTTGAAGCCAATAATTGTGTTTAATTGGGGACGGGTTCAATTTTGGTTCACCTTTCGGTGTAGGTAACTGGTGAGGGCGGCTGACGTGATAAATGATTAAGTTGTGTATGAATGCCTAGATTCTAGAGTTTGCATCTGAAGTGTTTTCGTACTTATGAAAAGAACATGATTTTGCTTTAATAATGCTATTAAACATTAGTAATACTATTAAACAATACGTTATCATCACATTAACTTACAACCATAGAATTTATAGACTAATTGTAACTCAAAAGCTTAAATTATTAGGTATTGATCTCCGCTTCTATTTAAACTCATCACTCTTTCTTTTTATATCCGATGTGAATCTGCATAACTCTGAGTATTATCAATAAAGAAGAATATTTAAAGTGGTGGCTGGTGGTTAAGCTATATAATTCTCTAGAAGACATCCACCCCTTTATTTTGAATTTATTCTAAGTTTCAAGCTATTCGAAGAAAAAGCTCCAATTCAAATTGTAGTCTTCAATAATCTATATGTTATTATTCATGGTATAAGCTATTTTTATGCTCATATCTGGGCCTGTCCATCCGGGTCGGCCCGGCACGGAAAACCGGGCCTAGGCCGGGCAAAACCGGAGCCCAGACCCAGTGGCCCTAGCCCCAGGTCCGAGCCTGACCGGGCCGGGCAAAACCGGAGCCTGGACCCGGTGGCTCCGGGCCCGGGTCCGGGCCGGGCCCGGGTCCGGGCCGGCCCGGGTTTTGTTTGTTTTTTTAATTTTTTTAATTTTTTTAATTTTTTTAAAATTTTAAAAATCTATTTAAAATTTAAAATATATAAAAAATTACAGAAAATAAAAATAAAAACAATCTTATTATTAATAACTTGAAATGACATAAATTACAAATATAAAAAATTATAAAAATAAAAGATGATAAAAATAACTTCTTTATTAATAATCAGTAAATCTTTTACAAGTATAAATTTATTTCGGAATTCATCGCATCACAATAGATGAGTACATCCCAACTAGGTTGGCACCTACTCTCCTATATCACAATCATTTGTAACTATTTTCAAAATAATTCATTACACATTTAAAGCTAAGAAATAAAAATTACAATTTGATGAATATTGTTTAATCTTTATATCTATCTGCTAGTCCCAACTCTTCAAATTTATCTTCAATTTCATTTATCCGATCAATGTCTTGCGTTCGCTTCTCGTACCTCCGCCAATCTTGTAAGCACATTACCGTTTGTACAGTATACAGATCTAAGCATGTCTTATGGTCGTCTATCAAACATCCTGCTATGCTGAAGGCGGATTCCGAAGCTACCGTCGAATCATGCACTGTTAGTAAGTCACGAACCATGGTGGAAAGTGTAGAATATGAAATCGATCCATATACTCTCCACCATTGTAAAATATCTAAAACAATTCCTTGACATTTAACTAAAAAAGCTGATAAATATTCATCTATTTCATAAACCTCCAATGATGATCTTAGTCCAGACCCACCAGTTAGCTTAGCTACTATTGCATGCCTATCAAAACTTATACTTTTACCTCGGCTTGAGCTCGAAGGCGCCGAAGCTGCAGATTGTTATGCAGCTACACCATGTCTAGCTGCATACTCATCATATAATATTTGAAAATAATTTCTAATAGCTAAATGATGAGAAGTAGCAGTAAGTGTGGATCCATCATCTAAGTCTATAATCTGTCCACCATACAATGATTGTAACAAACTTCGAAGGCCAATATCCTTCAAACATGGATCAATAAGAACCCCAAACCAAAAATATGAGGAATATGCCTAAAATACTTATTAAATTTGCTCTCTATTTGAAAAATTATAGCTCCAAAAGTATCATCCATACGATATTTGGTAAAAAAATTTGAATATTTAAAATTTGTAGAGCTGCTAAAGTAATAGTTGGATAATAACAACTAGATAATAACATAGTAGAATCATAAAAAACTTATAACATCTCATTTAAATTACATATAATTTTCCATTCATCTTCAGTTATTCCATAAGTGCTACCAGAGCTAGAAATAAATGCATAATAATTTATAAAATTATTTATAATTTTTTTATATTCTATTGCCACACTTAACATTGCATAGGTGGAATTCCATATATGGTCAACATCTTTTGGAATTAGTCTAGCCTTAACATTTTTTTTCTTTTACACATTTGTTTTCATCTTTTAAGTATTTGTTCAGAAGTAGTATGCATATAAAAAAATATTCTAACTTTTTCTATCATGGGTTTAATTTTAGCAAATGCACTTTAAACAATTAAATTTAAAATATGGCATATACATCTAATATAAAAAAGTTCACCATGACATGGCAATGACAAAGTTATTTTGAGAAAATCTACTGCTACATTGTTATTACTTGCATTATCTAGTAAAAGAGAAAATATTCTTTAATCAATTTCTAGTTTCGTAAGTTCTTCAACTATTAAATTGACTACATTAATACCTGTATGTGACTCTTCAATTGCAATAAAAAACAACTCTTTTAAATATTTGTTAATTTTTATCAATCTAGTGTGTTGTGATACATAAATAACGTGCTCTAGATGCCCAAATATCAGAAGTTAAAGAAAATTTATAGTTTAAATTTTTAAAATAAGAAATTATTTTTTCTTGTTCTGTTTGATAATGTTTTAAAATGTCACGTTGATAGGTTTGATGAGAATTTTTTTAAAATCGGGATAAAAACCATCTCTAAACAAATCTTCAAATTTATCATCTTCTATTAATTTAAAAAAAAGATTTTTAAGAATGATAAACTTGATTAAGCATTTCTTGGCTCGGGCAGCGTCATAATTCCAAGTACCGAGACTACCAGAAGAGGAGGATTAGGAAATCATAGATTGCCGGATATCACCTTGAGGAGTTTGGCCTTTGTTGTGTTTTTCTATATGGCGTTTGAGGTGGTTGGTGCCGCTCTTATGATGAGCTTGGAAAATCCGGTCGCACAACGCACATTTAGCCTTCTAGGTGAGGATCCTACCGTGTTCATCATTGGTGACGTCTATCTTCTCAAAAAAATCCACACATTGGATCTCGGCCTTTTAGGAGCTCTTGGTACAGATTCGTCGCCATCGGATTCAGGATTACCACTGGTAGGATCGGTAGGAGGAGTAGCTGTTGTTATAGGAGGACTCATTTTAATATCGATAGAAAATAGATTTTGCTCTTCAAAATCAGATCCAGAAGCCATTTGATGAAAGGATTAAAAAGTATAAAAAATTATAAGAGAGTATAAGATTGTATAAGAGGGTAATAGAGAGAAGTAGTAGAGTTTTGGTGTGAGGAGAAGAAGTGAAAACCCCCCTCTATTTATAGAGAGAGCCTCCTAGGTAAATGACCAAAAAACCCTCACCAAATAGCCGTTCTTTTACCGTTGTAAGGGGCAAAATGGTCAAAACGTCAAAATAGCCGCGGCCCGGCCCAGCCAAAACGGTCACAAATGTGACCGTTTGGCGAAGACGGTCACCTTTGGTGACCATTTTCGTCGAGCCGGGTCGGGCCAACCTGGCCCGGCCCGGTTTTTTGCCCGCAACGGTCAACAAGGGTTACCGTTGCGGGCAGGCCGGGCTCCAAGCCCGAGCCGCCCGGCCCCGTTTCGTTGCTAGGCCGGACTGTTCCGAGCCGGGCGTCAGTAGAGGGACCCAGACCTGGGTTTGTCCCGGGTTTCCGAGCCCGGGCCGGGTTCTGGGCCGGACCGGGGCCTCGGGGCTTTTTGGACAGGGCTACTCATATCCATTAAAAAATAGAGTATATATTAAAAAAATAGAGAAGAGAAGTAGCTGTTTAAAAAAAATATGCTTAATTTAATTTAGAAGCACATGCATATGACTAAAGAAAAAAGCTCTACAGACTAAACATCAAATATATAAAAAAAATCAGACTTTTACTCTTCCAAGATAATGATGCGGGTTTAATTTTTGCTACCATATTACTTATTCTACATGTAAGTCTCACCCGTGTGGGTACGGGCAAATTGCTTGTTTAGTTTAGATTGCTTTTATGGTGTTGTGAGCTAATATTCTGGATTGCTAATCCCAAGTGCTGTATTATTTACCAAGGATTGTCAATCATATAAATCAGGCTTCTTTGACAACAATCAACTTTCAGCTAACGTTGTTAACGTGGCTAAAAGTTGATCTAGTTTTGTAATTAAAAAAACTTGGTAGATTTTTAATAAAACATTAAAATTATTTTAAAAAATTTTGGTCGACCCAAAAATAGAAAACTATGTTGTACCCTAGTTTTTCCTTAATTACGGAAACATTAACCCCTATAGTAAAGTTTATTCCTTCCATATTTTATGACAAAATAGTGAGTTAAAATCAAATCTCCCTTGCCAAAAAAACACTGCCATGACTTGATGGGATAGGTGCCTCTGAACCTATTAGTTTGTATTCTGAAGCAGCAGAAAGTTCCAGGATATTTCTTAACACATGGCTTGCCTTACCCCATGAAATTATCTTTTGTATTATCTTTTGAATATATCCAAACTACAACTGCGGCATAGACAGTACGTAACAAATAATGAGATAAATATGGCTTACCTATTAGTTTTTTATTATCTTTTGAATATATATCCAAACTACTACTGCAACATAGACAGTACATTACAAATAATGAGATAAATATAGCATTACAATAAGCCCACCACGCGCGCGCAAGGTTCAAACCTAAAGCCTTGTTTTATTATTATATTTTTTGGTTAATTGCACTCAAAGACTCTACAACTCCCCCTATACTTTTCACTTATATATTCTTATTTGTTTTTCGCATCACTTATATATTATCCTCAGTTATGGACGCGTGAGAGTTTCTATCGAAAGTTCTCATTTGATACTAGCATGCTAATTTTAGAGTTTTTTTAAACTTTAATTTTTATTAAATTTATAATTAAAGCTACTATATTTCTATTATAAACATACTCTAATGCTATTTTCAAATAGGATTTTGATAGCTAGATTTAGCGCTAAACTTGGTAAATATTAAGAGTTAAAAGTGTCCTAAAATTAGCATGAGTGTGCTTGCATGAAAATTTTTGAGGGAAAGTTCTCGTGTTTGTATAACTAAACATATTTTAGCGCAAATTTTAAAAACTTTAGAATGTATAATGCTACCAATAACAAATAAAGATATATAAGTACAAAGTAGGGGTATTTAAATGCAAGTAAGCCTAGAATAAGCTCAATGTACTCATTATCATCATATTCTTACTTGTTTACTAATCTTGGATACACACATATACTAACACATGTATGATTTGATGAAGAAAACTCGTAGTCTATATATCAAAGATTATTAATAAAGTGTTCAGAAAAAATGAAGCTAACAGTCATTTGAAAGTTTCACGGTCAAATAGCAATAGTTGCTACTTATGCTCTGACTCCAGTTATGAAAGTAGGGATCATCTCTTTTTTGAGTGCCCTTTTTCGAAGAGTGTTTGGTCTATGGTCATGGAATGGTTGCAATTGAAGTGGATGTCTTGTGATTGGGCTCAAGTTTGTTCCTGGTACTACTTCAGGTTGAGGGGAAAGGGATTCAAACAAAAAATCAAAAGAATGGCTTTTACCTCGTCAATCTATAGCATATGGATAGAAAGGAATGCTAGAATCTTCAAGTTGAAATATAAGACCTCTGATCAAGTTTTCAAGGAGATAAAGTTTAGCATTTTATCCAACGTTCTCAACAGCACTTTTTCAAAAACAAACAGAGCATGGATATGTTCTTTGTAATTTTTTGAGTTTTGTGAGATCTTTGACATAGTGATTTTCTTGTATTCTCAGTTGCTGAGCATCTTACCGTGCTAAATTTTCAAAAATTGGAAAATGAATAAAAATTTTCATTTACAAAAAAAAGTTCCGCAGTCAACCGTGAGTGGCGGGACGGTCTACCGTAAACGTGAATAGCACAGAGAAAAGTCTCTGGACTTTTGGTGGTCGACTGCGTCGGCTGGCGCAGCGGTCGATCGCGAGACCCTGTAATGGATTTTTAGTTTCTGTCGTTGGCCACGATCAATCGCGACTAGCGCGGCGGTCAACCGCGTGTTGGGGCTAGGCCTGGTCTTGGTTTCCTACTCTTTTTGGGATTGTTATTTGATATATAATCAAACACGTTTTTCTAGGGTTGAAAATCAGAGGTTTGAGATTGTACTGAGCATATTGAGAAGGAGAACTTGTGACCAAGTTGAGAGATTTGGTTTAGGGTTTATTTGAGTGATTTTGTGAGATTGTAACCTTTTGTACTCTCCTTGATGTAGTGGAATCTCTCCATCCTCTCCCCGTGGACGTAAGCAAATTGTCGAACCACATATATCTTTGTGTTTGGTTTGATTTGTCATATTTTGGATAGAATTATGCTCGTATTTGGTTTGGTTATCTTCTCCCGTGGCTCACGGACTCATTTCGGTGTGCAAGCACTCTTCCGCATAGGTGCACAACAATTGGTATCAGAGCTTAGATTTTAGATCTAGCATTTTAGCATTAGGTGGAGGAAGATTCGTCATGAAAGCTTGGTTCTTGGAGTTCTAGGCTTCGGCGGAGATAGTGTTTGGGGTTGCCATTGAAGATTTTACTTTCCTCGTGTGGTTAGAAGATCTATTTGGAATCCGTTCTAAGGTTCAGTTGGGTAACTTCTAAATTCTATCAAGTTTGATTTTTTTCTATAAGTTGGAGTTTGTGAGTATGGGTGAAGAAGTTGATGAAAGTAGCAAGATGACGGGTATAGTTCAAATTGATTTTCAGAACACTAAAATTTGTGTGGTTAATATGATGACAAGATTAATTTTGGGTTGTCGATGAGCGATGTTCAGGATACGCTCAATGCTCAGAATTTAGAAGAGATCATCATGATCCATGAGAGGTCACCTAAATATGAAGAGTTAGTATAAGAAAAGATGAATAGGAATGTTTGTGGGGTGATCAGGTCCTGTTGGAACAGGAGCTGAAATATGATGTGTTTAGGGTGACGTCTGCAATGAAGATGTGAGAAATTCTCAACAACAATTATCTTACAAAGAGTGTTGAGAACAGATTACACTTACTACGTAGGTTATTTAGATTTTAGATGTCCAGTGGCACCTCACTAGCAGTTCATGTGAACAACTACACTAAGTTGTTGTCGGACTTGGCGAATGTTAATGAGAAGATATCGAATGAGTACAAGGCTGTTATTCTTTTGGGCTTCTTACCGGATGAGGAGTATGATACATTTGTGCTTACTTTGTTGAATAGGAGATCTTCTATCAGGTATAGTAAACTAACTAACACTTTGACGAACTATGATTTGAGGAGAAAGGATAAGGAGACTCCATGCGCTAATACTTCAGGAGAGGCCTTGGCGATGAGAGGTAGAAGCCCATATCTGAGAGGTGGCAATAGAGACATATTAAAGTCTAGAGGTCATCACCAGTTAGCAAAGAACCAATGTGTATTCTGTAAGGAACGGAGATATTGGAAGAGAGACTGCCTGAAGCTCAAGGAGAAGGAGAATAACAAGAAAAAGGGACAGAAGGCCAATGAAGTGAACATTGCGAGAGGCCATGATTCAGATGATTCAAGCGTTTCTCTACTGATTACTCTGAAGGTAAACCACTTGGATGCATCAGATTAGATACTTAATTCTGACGCTACTTATCATGTGACCCTTAGGTGAGATTGGTTTACATCATTTGAGAGACTCGATGAGGGTGTTGTTATCATGGAAAATGATCAATCCTATAGTATTAGTGGGATAGGAACTGTGAGGATTTAGATGCACGATGGAGTAGTTCATGAATTGAAGGAGATGAGATTTGTTCCTCAACTGAAAAAGAATCTTATCTTAGTTGGAGCTTTGGAGGAGAAGGGATTCAAGGTAACCTTTGAGGATGCTGTAGAAAATGTTGCTAAGAGATCTTTGGTGGTGATGAAGGGAGTCCAAAGTTGAAATTTATATTATCTAAAGGGGAGCATCGAGATTGGCCAGGTTGCTTTAGCTATTTTAGAGGTGGACATGAGTATACTTTGACACTACAGGTTGGGGAACACAAGAGAGAAGTCACTGCATGCGTTATGCAAGCAGGGGTTATTGAATGGAGCCAAGAGTGGAAAGGTTGAGTTCTGTGAGTATTGTGTACTTGGCAAGAAGACGAAGGTAAAGTTCGGGACCGCCGTTCATAGGATAAAGAGCATCCTGGATTACGTGCACATAGATGTTTGGGGTCCTATCAAGACTACATCACTTGGTGGTTGACATTGGTTTGTCACGTTCATTGATGACTATTCTAAGCGTTGTTAGGTGTACACCATGGCAAAAAGAGTAAGGTCCTAGATATATTTGTGTAGTGGAAGAAGAGGTTGGAATTGCAGACTAGGAAAAAGATCAAGACGTTACGATCCGATAATGGTGGTGAGTACACACCAGTCAGCTATGTCGAGACGAGGGTATAGAGGGACATTTCACAGTTAGTCTTACACTATAGCAGAATAGGATGGCAGAGAGATTAAATCGATCTTTACTGGAGAAGATCTAATGTTTGTTGGCGCATAGTGGTTTGGAGAAGATCTTTTGGGATGCGACACTTTTATATGTGAGCCACCTCATTAACAGGCTATCTTCATCTGCGATTGAGGGGAAGATCCCTATAGAGATATGGTCGGATGAGACTGTACATGACTATAACCAGCTCAAGGTATTTGGATTCCTTATATACTATCATGTTAAGACTGATAAGTTAGAACCTCGAGCTAGGAAGGTCATATTTGTAGGATTCAAGTGTGGTATCAATGGATACAAGTTATGGGATTTAGTTGATAGGAAGATTATGCTGAGTAGAGACGTTACGTTCGATGAGCCTTCTATATTGAAGCTTCCTAGCTCTCATCAGATGGAGAACGACCCGACAAATAAGATATCATAGGTGGTGGAGATTGATGCAGCTCCACATTATCCAGATAGTACAGTATCATTAGAGTGACGACTGAGGTGACGCCAGGCGAGCACGACTATAACTAGGAGGATACGAGTATAGATGTGTAGAATCAGGGATCAACAGCTCAGGTTTAGGATTCTATTATGGTTCGAAGACAGAAGAGAGACATACGGATGCCAGCACGGTATACCGACATAGTAGTTGCATATGCACTTCCGGTGGAGAGTATCGATAGTTAATGCCTACTACATTCAGAGAGGCAGGTAGCTATATAGGAGGCGATTGAGTCTCTTCACAAGAACGATACATGAGAGCTTGTTGAACTCCCGAAGGGGTGGAAGGCGATTCGTTACAAGTGGGTATACACGAAGAATGAGGGCATTGAAGGCACTCCAATGAGATTCAAGGCTAGGTTGGTTGCAAAGAGCTATGCACAGGAGGAAGGCATTGATTATAATAAGGTTTTCTCTCCAGTGAAGATGTGAAGATGGCATTTCTTCATGGTGATCTTGATGAAGAAATATATATGACTCGGCCATTAGGATTCCGAGTTACATGGAAGGATAAGTTGGTTTGTAGGTTGAAGAAATCGCTATACGGTTTGAAGCAGTCTCATTGACAGTGATATAGGTGATTCGATGGATTTATGATCGGTTATTCATACACTCGGAGCTAGTTTGATCATTACATGTATTTTCACAAGTTAAAAGAAGGTGCGTATATTTATTTGTTATTTTATGTCGATGACATGTTGGTTGCCTCTATTTCCAGGTCTGCTATAGATGAGTTGAAGGCACAGCTTTCAAAAGAGTTTGAGATGAAAGATTTGGATGAGGCTAAGTGTATTTTAGGGATGGAGATCGGCAGAGACAAAGAGAAGGACATAATTTGTTTAATACAGGTAGCTTATTTGAAGAAGGTTCTACAATGATTTCATGTTAGCATGGATATGAAGCCAGTTAGTGTACCTTTGGTAGCTCATTTGAAGCTTTCAGCTGACCTTTCACCGAAGACAGTCGAAGATAGAAAGTTGATGTCGAAGATTTCATATGCGAGCATAGTTAGGAGCTTGATGTACGCGATGGTATGTACGAGGCTGGATTTATCACAAGCGGTGAGTATGGTTTTGAGATACATGCACGATCCAAGAGTGGGTCATTGAGACGTCGTGAGATGGATTTTGAGGTACATTCATGATACCCTTAATTTTGGTTTAGTTTTTGAGCAGGACACTAGAGGTGAATAGTTGTGCATTAGCTAGGTTGATTCGGATTATACCGGGGATTTGGATAAGCGCTAATCTATGATGGGGTATGTGTTCACTTTAACCCATACGCCAGTGTATTAAAGATACACCTTACAGTCTACAGTAGCTTTGTCGACGAAAGAGGCCGAGTATATGGCGATAACAGAGGCTGAGGAGGCTATTTGGCTTCAAGGACTATTGGAGGAACTTGGTATGAGTACTATCTATTTGGCATGAGTACTATCTATTTGGTGAAGAACCAGATTGTTTATGCGCGGACAAAGCACATTGATGTTCGTTATCACTTTGTTCAGGATGTTCTTGAAGATGGTGATGTGGAGATGGTGATGGTCCACACAAAGGATAATCCGACGGATATGCTCACAAAGATGGTTTCGAGTAACAAATTTGATCACTGCAGAAACTTGTTGCATATTCGTGATTATTGATGCCGTTGATAGGTATTTGGATGAACTACAAGCGGTTTGATTCCTTAAGAGAGGGGGTACGTAGGCAACCTTATTGGTGCATCTGATTTTGGATTCGTGACATATTGTGGATTGAGTATGTTATCGTAGATTACTTCCACTTTGTACCGGACACAACAAGTGAGACGTTTGGTTAGTTTGGTGTCAGTTCAGTTTTGGGAAAACTTCACTGAGATAGAGAATTAAAGAGTTCAGGAAAAATGAAGCTAACAGTTATATGGAAGTTTCACGATCGATCGCGAGTGATGCGGCGGTCAACCGAAAACGTGCATAGCACAGGGAAAAGTCTCTGGACTTTTAGTAATCGACCGCATCGGCTGGTGCGACGGTCGACCGTGAGACCTGTAATGGATTTTTAGTTTCTGTCGTTACCCACAGTCAACAGCGATTTGTGCGGCGGTCGACCGCGTGTCAGGTCTGGGTCTGGGCTTGGTTTCCTGCTTTATTTGGGATTGTTGTTTGATATATAATCAAACATGTTTTTCTAGGGTCGAAAATCAGAGATTTGAGATTGTACTGAGCATATTGAGAGGGAGAATTTGTGAACAAGTTAAGAGACTTTGTTTAGGGTTTATTTGAGTGATTTTGTGAGATTGTAACTGTAGGCGTATAAAATTGCCTATAGGTCCCACGATACAGCTCGATGACGCCGATTCAACAAGCGGACCATCGAGCGACGTATCCAAGCACGACCATTATCCCGCTAACGCCGAAGCCAAACCATACGCAACGGAGCAGGTTAACGAGGCGACGAAGCCAACAAATCGCACCCCAGCATTGGAACGCATCCACTCGCACGCGGAATCAAACCAACGTTTCGGGGAATCACCGAGTCATCTAAACAAGAGCGAACTCGGTGATATGACGATCGAATCAAGATCGGTTTCGGACTCGAACTCAGAAGTGGGTTTACTGCCAAATCAGGAATCGGATCAAAACGAATCGAATCCGAACAAGTCAACCACACAACCGAATCGAAGTCCAAATCAACAACGAATCGGAACCGGAAACATCGGAAAACCCGAACGAACCAACACCCGGGAACTCGGCCGAAACCAAGCCAACCCGGGGTGGCTCGGCCCAAGCCGAGCCACCCCAGGGTGGCTCGGCCAAGGCCGAGCCACCTGTGGGTGGCTCGGCCAAGAGCCGAGCCACCCACAGGTGGCTAGGCTCAGAACTGTGCAAATGTACAGTTCTGAGTGCCTATAAATAGGCCTTCGGTTCGTTCATTTCGGAGGTTGGATTTTGGAGGGTCGAAGCTCTGCCGGATTGAAATCTGAGATCTAAAAAGGATTGGAGCTTTAGAAGATTGAAGACTTGGACTTTGAGATCCGGTTCTCGGCGATCATCCACGCCAAACAAGACAAGAGTTCGAGAGGGACCGGATCTGAGATCTACACGATTTTCCTCCGGATCTAAGCTTGGTTCTTAGATCCCGAGAAGAGTCTCGAATTCGCTTGGTCGATTTCGACACTTGGGCTACTAGTTCCTTGGTGAATTAGTACCCCACTCGGCTATTATTTCCTTCGTGAGATAATACCCGTCATATCGTGTAGATCCGACCGGATCGAGATCACGCGGTGGTCCACGGCAAATAACCCCGGCGCAGGCAAAGAACCCATACAAAGCGAGTGACCGCAAAACAGGAGCTCGCGATTCGTTCGACAAATAAGGAAACAAATTGTAATCTTTCTTTTTCTTATTTTTGATTTTCATTGTAACCGGATCTTATAAAAAGACCGGATCTTTTGTAACCGATAAACTGTTATCAAGAGTGCAATGACATCAATGAAGAAAGACACGATTTTTCCCGCGAACAGTAACCATTTGTACTCTCCTTGATTTAGTGGAATTTCTCCATCTTCTCCCCGTGGATGTAGGCAAATTGCCGAACCACGTATAACTTTGTATTTGGTTTGATTTGTTGTATTTTGGATTGGATTGTGCTCGTATTTGGTTTGGTTATCTTCTCTCGTGGCTCACAGACTCGTTTCGGTATGCGAGCACGCTTCCTCATAGGCACACAACAATTAAAATATGTTTACTAATTAATTTTATTTATGTCTTTATGTGTATTCTACCAAAAGTTAAAAAGAATGTATATATCTCCATACGTATCCATATCCTATATAGACATTTAATATTCATACTAATACGCTATTGAATACAATATATCTGTGAATGTCTATATCTTTTTGCGTCCTTATTCGTGAAAATCGCACTCCAAAAGGGGTATCGTAGAGGTGCATATTAAAATTAACTTAGCCCACCATTGTAAGATGAGTCCTCATCCGCAATATTGTATGTTACGCGAATGACAAATGTAACCAACAAGTGTAAGATGAGTCCTCATCCGCAATATTATATGTCATGCAAATGACAAATGTAACTAAAATTTACATCTGAGAATGACAGCTTAATAATTTTAATTTTTAATTTTTATCTCTGACTAGCATAGACAAAGGCAGGGTTAGCATCTTTCAGCCGACGAGGATACTCCAATGTTAACTTAGAATTGGGACACATAATAAGACAGTCAAGTTACTTTTTGAGAAAAAAATAAGACAGACTTATTGGGATTTTTAGATCTCGCAAAACTCCTGAAAACCACTAAACGCAGCTAATAGAATCACACAATATTTAACGTGGGAAGACCTTAACAGGGAAAACCACGGGATTGAAAACAATCCTCTATCACCTCTAAATTACAATCTTTGCATGGATATAGACTGTCAAATCCTCTCTCACTATACCCCTAAACCCGGTTACACCCTCTATTAAACCCCGATTACAAGAATATTGTCTCTCTCCTTCTCTCTATATTAGAACTCTAGAATAGGACACCTTACTTAAAGGCACCCATGACTGTCCACCAAGTTAACTTGGTCTCTAAAAAAACTACTAGGACTGGGGCGAGCCTTCATATCCGAATTCAACTTGGGGTTTGAGTCGGTGCCTAACACATCTTCCCTCAATGAAAAATCTCCATGTGCCTTAACAGCTTTAGAAAAACTTACTCTTTTCTTCTTATTCTTCACCTCTCCCTTGTGGACAAGAGTTTGAGAAGAGTCATCTACGCCATTAACAGATCATCCTTCTAAATGCAAATATGGTTGTCATTCTTCTTCCATTGCAAAATCAAATCGTCATCTCTATACACTTTGCACCACTCTTCTTCACCAATAAACTTGTACCCACATGATGCCATCTTACCCAATGAAATTAAATATAGCACTACATGATGGCACATGTCTCACGTGACGAAGAATTCTGACCTTCCTAGCGTGAAGCTTAAGGTGAACACTCCCAAAACCTTCAACCTTCATCTTATTGTTGTTTCCAATGATCACATCGCCAAATATTTCATCCGTCTTCAATGCGTCAAAATAATTATTAATGTTGCAAATGCGTAGAGGCTGCAAAATCTAACACCCAAGTGTTACTCGCATCAGTACATGTACTCTCCATCAATAACACCACATTTTCATCACCCATAACTATTAAGGAGTCCACCTTCTTTCCATTTTCTTGAAGCTTCATCTTTCTAATACTCTTCAATCATCTCGCATCTGGGAACATCTGAACTGAATGTGATACTTCTTTCTATAATAATAGCACTCCCTTTCGCTATCATCTAGGACTTAAGATTTTAACCTTCCTCAATAATAGTCACATCTCCCCTCACTCCTCCCTTGATTAGAATGTTGAAAAGCTAGTGCACTCTCATCATCATTAGATGCGCTCTCCTTCTCTATCATTCTTTCATTCTCATGTAGGAGTGCGGCCACATCGTCGAACTTCAAAGTGTGCTTCCTCGTAATTATCGTTTGAACTAAGGGCTTGTACGACTTCAGCAAGAAAGACAGTAGGAGTAACGCCTGCTCTTTTTCTTTAATCTTCTCAATATTCATAAGTTGGTAAACTAGCTAATTAAAGGTATTGATATGGTCTTGAATTACTTCCATCTTCAATGAATAAAGCTCCATCCTCAAATACAATCGGTTAGTCATCAACTTCGATGCATAAATCCCCTCGAGCTTTTCCCACAACCCCCTGGGTGTGTTCTCCTGCATAACATTATACTTGATCTCGGAGGCGAGTACCAAATGAATTATGCTAACCGCCCTCTTTTGTATAGAACTCCATTCAGCATCCTTCAATTCTTCAGGTTTCTTCTCCTCTAAGGCTTGATCAACACCCTACTATACAATAATATCTTGAACTGTGCACTGTCATACTATAAAACTTATCTTGCCATTGAATAGCGGAATATCGAACTTCGGACCCGAAGAAGTTATCATCCTTTAACGACAAAAAAAATTCAAATTAGTCACTATAGAGATTGTATTTGATAAAACTAACGTAAAAAAACAAACTCAGCACATCCTTGATGACCTCAGCCTCCGACTAAGTCGGCCCTCTCACATCCCTTCTTACCTTTGTACCAAACCGGATACCCATTCAACTTGAAACAATCTGAGACTTCATGTCTAGGCTTGTTGCAGTGCGAACAGCTCTTCTCGGCTCCACCGTGTTGTCGCGACCTAAACGAGGGGTTGACTCCACCGCGTTGTCGCAATCGAGGCAAAGGAGGCCCCCTTCCCTTTGTCGTGGTTTGCACTGCCATGGGGACCGCCTCGACTCTCTCCTCTTGAGCACATAATAATTTGGTGTCGCTCCTCTCGTGTGATTAAGGCATAGGCTCTATTCATGGTTGGCAAGGGCTCCATACTGAGGATTTGAGACCGGATTATCCTGAAATGTGTGTCATCCAGTCCCATGAGGAATTGGTGCAATTTCTCTTCCTCTTTCTCTTAAATAAACTCATGCACGGCTCCACATGTGCAAGTTGGGACCTTCTAGTAGCTGCTCAACTCGTCCCACATCCCTTTTAATTTTGTGTAATTCACCATGACGGATGTCCCTTGCTGTCGTAGTGAAGCAATCTCGCTCTTCAATTCATGGATTCGTGGCACCTTCCTAATCGAGTAACGATCTCTCAGGTCATCCCAGACTTCCTTCGCAGTCTCCAAATATGCGACGCTCGGCTGAATGGACTTCTCAATCGAATTGAAAATCTATGAGATCAACATCGAATTGCAAGTCTCCCACTTACTTGCCTATGGTGTATCATTATCAGGTTTTATCAAGATTCTATTGATGAACCCTAATTTATTCTTCACCTTTAGCGCATTCACCATTGCCTTCTCCCACATATCATAGTTTTCCCCGTTCAAGAGGCATGTTGTCACAATCGCACCTGGATTGTCGGATGCGTGCAAAAAGAATGGTGATGACGGGTCTATCGCCTTCTTCGTCGTTTCAGTGGTCATGAAGAAGATCAAGATATGGCGGTTCTAAGAACAAGAGGGTTGACCGGTGGCGGTGGCTTGAATATGCAAGGGAGGAGGAGGCGACGGCTTTGAGATGGCTAGGGTTTCGGATTTTCAAACTCTGCTCTGTTACCATGAAGAAACAGGTAAGATTGGAAAGATTTCCTTTTGATTTCTAATTAATCGATTCTGTACAAAAGTGTTCGGGGTATATATAACAAAGTCTTGATTCCTAAACCTGGTAAAAAGATATGTTAGGTAAGTCCTAGATAAGGTAGGATATCTCCTAATTATGATACACTAAATATATACAAATCAACAAGCTTGTTAGTCGGTTTGTACATAAAGTGAATTTCTATTGTGTTCTTTTTTTTCCCTCTTAAATAAATTATTTTAACACTTATAGAAACAAGAATAAAGCAGAATAATGCTAGGAAAGTAGTAGATAAATTTTGAGTGGTTGAGGATGGTTTTGCAATTACAATGTGCTACTAATGGATGAGAGAATTTGGCTATTGAAGGGTCCAAGGGTTCTGCCGATATCAATTTCCGAGGGTTTTATCAACGCACAATTATCAGATGATCAATTGTGAAGTCTCAGATGGTCATGATTTGTTTCGTGTGATGTCTACTATTATCTATGCTTGGAATTGCCTTTCTCTAAGCCAATGCTTGTAGGAACAAATTAATTACGAATTCGTGGGGGTACTACCCATGAATTATATATGATGGGTGATTCTAACAACGCGTTATCTCGACAGAAGAAATTCTCTCATATCCTTCTTATTGAGGCAGGGGTGAGAGGTTTAGTGGACCGCATTGATTCTTGTAGGCTCGCTCATATATATGAGAAGCATTGGATATGGCTATATATACTCTTAATTAACTAATAGACAAGAGAGAGAGAGAGAGAGAGAGAGAGAGAGAGAGAGAGAGAGAGAGAGTAGGGTGTGATCTAGGATTGATGAAGTCTTTATTAATGATGTATGGGTTCATACTTATGAAGAGAGTCAAGTGGATTTTTTGCAAGCTTCCGTATCTGATCATTCTCCTGCACTTGTTTCTGCTCTAAGTACATGCGCTGGTGGTCCTAAACCCTTTAGATGAGCATCATTTCTCTCGTATTAGCCGAAGTGTTCGAAGCGCAAGCCATATTTTGAAAAGGCCCAAGCAGCACTTCAGCTCTCTCACCGGTTGATGCTGCGTTATCTAGAAGGGAAAAGGAGTTGTTTTATGACGTACTAGACGGCAAAGGATGAGATGAGTGTTCTATTGGCAAAAATCAAGGCTACCTTAGATTTCAATGGGGGATGCTAATACTAGTTTCTTTCATTCATATATATATGAAGCATACGTAGAAGACGCCGCTCCAAGATTTTATGCTTAAATTGTGATGATAATAGGAAGATTATTGATGAGGGACTGATTTCTAAGGAGACGCTGAGTTTCGATGCAAGTTTACCGGGAAAAGAAGCTGATTGGTGGCAGAGGAAGATCTTGATGTTAACAAAGGCTATATCCCGTCACCTATTCGGAGGAATGAATTATACACTTCCGTTAGTAATGTAGAGATTGAGAGGGTAATGCTGTCAATCCTTAATGATAAAGCTCCTGAGCATGATGGTCTTTCCTCTGAAGTCTATAAGAAGTCTTGGACTATTGTGGGGGGAGACTGTGATTGCTGCAGCAAAGGAGTTCTTTAGCTCTTGTAAGGTGAATGGAGGCTTGAATTCTACCACTATCACTCTGGTTCCAAAATTTTCAAAATCCGTCTAGGTTCATTGATTTTAGACACATTTCTTGTTGTAATGCGGTCTATAAAGTGAAATAAATGTTGGGAAAATCGAGGCCCGATAGAGTAAGGTCACAACGAATATTAATACCTGAAAAATAATAAATTGAACATACAGATTTTTACCTGAAAACCCCCCTAGTTGATTTTGGGTTAAAAGCAACGGACAAGAATAGAAGAATTTACTATGAGAAGGGTTAGTCACATAGAACTTAAAACTGGAACTTGGATAATTTGTGGGATAATTTTTTAAGGTGTTAGTCACATAGAATTAGAAAATGGGATATTTTTTTATAGTGTTAGTCAAGAAGAACTTTTTTAGAACTAGAACTGGATTATGTTTTTAGTGCGTTAGTCAAATAGAATTCTACTAGAAATAGAATTGGGATAATTTGTCATAATTATCCCACTAATTATACTACCTATATATATAGCCATAAATTCACCTCTCAAAAATTATCCTACCCATTGAAAAGAAACAATCAGGAATAAAATTGAAACGGCGGTTCCACCTCCCTCCCCCTCTTCTCTCCGATCCTCTTTCCAGTGCGTCGGCTCCGCCCTAGAAAATTGATCCGTTTATCTTCTCTCCGATACTCTTTCCAGTGCATCGGCTCCGACGTATCCTCTTCTCTGGCTTCATCAACTCCTCCGGCGCCGTCCACGAGATCAGGTATAGCTTCAGTTGACGATCAGACCTTTAATTTTCTTGTAATTAGATCAAAAAATCGATTCCTTTTTCTAATTAGAACATGATACACAAGCTTTTATGATTAGGGTTTATATAAAATTAGGGTTTATGTATTTTGTCTACATCTGTGCTGGTCAATTTCCTAATGACATGGAACAACTCAGATAAATTGTCAATTTCCTAATGACATAGAACGGATTGTATTTTGTCTACATCTGTGCTGGTCAATTTCCTAATGACATAGAACAACTCAGATATCTTTAAGTTGTCAATTTCCTAATGACATGTTATTTCTTAATTATTCAACATTGTAGAACGATCAATTGGTCTTGTAACCATGCTATATAATTTTTCCTTCAATTTATAGGTAAATTATAATCATATAAAACTCTAGAAACAGATTATTCCTTTGCTGTTGTAATACTTTCCAGAACAGATCTTTTTATCCACTATGCTTATTGTGGTAATTTGATCAGCAGTGACATTTTGATTTTGTGGACCTTGCAAGTCTCCTCCTTCTACGCCCTTACAATCCTAACATTTTTGTACGAATATATCTCATAACCAACCAGAGAAGCCAAAGCCTGATTTGCTGAATGCAGAAAGTCTTGTATTACCTCTAAAGTTCTCATGTCCAACAAATGATGTCCTTTATATTTGTAAAGTTGGGTTAATTGTGGATGAATACCTTGTACTATCGCCTAATTGCAGATAGGCCCCCTGTAGGTCTACAGATAAACCCTCGAGTGAAATTTTTGACTCTTTAGATGGAGAAAGAGATTTAGAGAAAGAGATGTCGTTTTTCTTGGGGTAGTTCTGAGAAATAGATGATCGGAGGGTAAGAGAGTAAAATAAATTGACTAGGGGGGTCATATATGCCCTTAGGCGATAGTGCAGGTGGTCTAGCCGCAATAACAGAAGTATAGGGAGTCTATCCGCAAATGGGCAATAGTATCGAGGGTCTATCTATGATTTACTCCAAAGCTCAATTAGGAATCATGCACTATCATCAGGGAAAACTTCATAATATAGCTAAAACAATCATCAGGGAAAGCTTCATAATATAAGAAGGATCAACAGAGTATGCCAAAAATCCATAATCAGGATGGCAAGGGAAATATGAGATAGTAAAGAGTGGTCTATTTCCTTATTCTTTCTTAAAATGCTGTAAATATTACCTGACACAACCTAATTCTTTCCTAATATACAAGAAATTTGTTTGGGATCAAATTGTTTAAAAATAAAACTGATCACCATTAGCTAGTTCTAATGACATAGAACAACTCAGATATCTTTGGTTGGAGGTTGTCTGAAAACCATGAAGTTCTAACTATCTATTGGTCGTGTAGGTTTCTTTATGAGCCCATGTCAACCATAGCTTAGAACATTGATCACTATTAGCTAGTGCTAATGACATAGAACAAGTCATTTCATAAGGAAAAATAGAGACTCATCATACAACACTCTATTTACATAGAGTTAGAAACGGAAACCTTTGATAGATACAATTCTATTTTTAGTGATTCTCATATTAAGAAGGGTTGTTAGTCAGAAAGTTGTTCTTTTCTTAACAAAAAAATTTGTGGTTAATCAAATATCTGTGGCTTTTGTGTCCAATCCTTCAAATCTCATGCCGGATCAAGTGGGGTTTTGATTTCAGGTCTGAAATTTAATGCTTACATACTTTCAGATTGAATAGCTAAGACAACATATTTAACACACAGAAAACGACTAAATTGCTAGATTATTAATTAGGGTGCAGAATGTGAAGATCCTGCTTATGACTTCAATTATTGCTTATGGAGCAAATGGTAGTGGGGGAAAATAAGAGAAGTAAATTTGATGCAATGGTCCCAAGTTTCTTCGAGTAATTTGCTAAATAATTGTTCTACTGCAGAGATTTTAAACTAGAATTTATTGTTTGATTTAGTGCTTTTTTTTGGTTGGGTATGTGGAAAAAGACAATTTATCCTGTACAATTTTATTTGCATTTTCATTGTATATTTTGATGTGCGTAGTTCATATTGGTGGCCTAGTTCATAGTGGGGTTTTGATGTGCGTAGTTCATATTGTAGGAGCTGAAGCCTAATAACCTGAAAATCTTCATCTGTGTTCACATTATTATTATATATGTGCTTGTTCTTTTTATATTATATGCATTTATATTTTAATCCAATTCCATATTTGAGATTATGAAAAGTTATTTTTGAATTTGTTATAGGATGGACATAAGATCAAAGAGTCAAAATCAAGAAGAAATATTTCGAGGTCAAGAAAGTGAGGGATAGAAAAAAGCAAGGATGGATTATATGATATGGACTGAAGCAGAGGCTAATGAATTGCTTAGACTGTTAGTAGAGGAAGTTAAGAATGGAAATAAACAAGCAAATGGCAGTTTTAAAAAGCATGTGATTATGAGGAATGTGATACCCCCTCTGGTTGAAAAATTTGGAAAAGATTTTAGATATAATCATGTAATGA